>OMLP01046041.1:3420-68731 GCA_900302685.1 Spondyliosoma cantharus
TGAGAGTTATTATCAGTATATAAATAATTAATTACACTATTACCAAGTCACTAATGGTGAACATCTCTAAGACTCATAACACAACACGGTGTCTTTGTGGTTGGCAGCAGAAATGATTTACTATCAGCCACAACCACAACTCCACCATTCTTTTACCATTGGGGGAAACCTCTATGACACTGCTTTACTTTTTTACATTTAGAGGCCCACTTTGTTACAAACTTTATTTTTAGGTTTCATTTCCAACTCTCCAAATACTGACGCTTTGTGGTGCCGACCGACCCGACGTACAATCTCCAAGCAGCAGCATTTGATGAGTTGAGACTCAAAAATCAGCTTTTCTTACAAAATGGACCTTTAAACTGGCAGTAGACGTTTTTTGGGGGGGATTTAACTTTCCATTCTGAAGTAATACTGATTGCTCAGAAAAATGACATCATCCAAGTGTAGATGGTTCCCTATAGGTCTTTTTCTCTATGCTATTCTCTCTGCCTGGACTGGATTTTTCCATAAAAGAGAGGGTTGCATTACGGCACAAAGGAAGATGTCTGCACAATCAACACAGGAAGAGGCATCGGTTTTCAGCCGATGCTATCCCGAGGTAATGGTGGAGCAACTGGGCTGAATGTGGAAACTCTACACGGCAAACGTAAAAAGAACCCAGCTGATGGAGGAGGCAATGACGAAGACGATGATGAAGATAGCAATCCAGATTAAATGGATGGGTGTTCACTCGATGGAGAGACTGTTCCCCTGTTGATATGTATTCCCTCTTACTACCAGGAGATGAGTAGATTCAAACTGAACTTCTTTCTGCTGATCGGTCAAAAAACAAAACCTGCCTACGTATTCATCTGCACGTTTCATAGCGCTTGGATCTGGGTTTCTAGGTCGCACCGGGATTCTCGCTGTTGTTTTTTGCTCTGGGCAAACAGAATAAAATTATGACGGTGATTAAATGTAAAGTTGTTCATTATGAATATTTTGCCATCCCGCTGATAAAATAGTGATATTCTCCACATATGGATCCTTCCAAAGTGGAAGATGGAGATGATGAAAATAGCTTTAAAACGTCTCCCAGGCACATCCTGAGAATACACTTGACTCGGCCGCAGGGCAGGAGTTTTTAAGTGATGTGTCAACATCGTTCAGCCATCACAGCAGTACTAAAGGTCCCGAAATAACCTGGTCGACACAAGTCTGGGAAGAAACTTAAAATATTGCACTTGTTCTGAATTCTGTTGGTGTATCTTCTCCTACCACACCCATCTGTGATGCCGAGTGAGGTCAGAGGTTAAACCGATGTGGTTAACCTGGTGTAACAAAAACATACGTGTGAGCAGCAGATTTATACCCATAAGTTAATCACTGACATCATTCCACCAGAAATGGAATCGTTAATGTAAAAAACGAAGACTTTCCACCAGACAAAGAGGATATGTATAGTTCTACTAGTAGTAATAATTAATTCAATTTATGCACCTTTTCCATAACGCAGAGACACTCTACATAAATAAAACATGCCAAAATATTAAGTTAATTAGGGTCCAGTGAACTCTGAAGAAAAAAAAAACATTAAAATGATTCTGAAATATGATTTATACATATTTAAAGATATTGAATAAATTATTGCATCAGGAGGTTTTATGTAAATTCTAGTTCCACTGTTATATTTCCAAGCTCCTCTTGATCACATTTCACACCGTCAGAGGGGAAACCAGTGGACACAACCTCAACATGAGCATCTAAAAAGCTCATGCAATAGATTTAATTTAATTCATTTTTGAGGTTTTAGTTTGTCTTTGTGTTGCCGTTCCAAACATCAGATAAACCCCCTGATATAGTAAATAAAATAGGCAAAATAACAGGATCAGGAGAGTAACGTGTTTTGCATGGCTTGTTACAGAGCTGAGTCCTAAAACCTGGAAATAAGTTTGCATTTCTTAACTTTTGTTGTCAAAGTCTGTGGGTCTTTTGAATAGGTTTTCAGCTAAACGCCTGAAATAAGGTCTTAATAAGCTTTTTATTTTTACAATGGCCGATTTCATTTGCACCTAAAAAATCTTAAAGGTGGTCTGTGAAGATTATCCCGCTGAACAAAACGTGTACGTTTCATAAATGAGCTCATTTTCTGCAAAAATCCAAAAAGCTTTTTGCAGAGGGAACCAGGACTATGCTAACTTCTGGGTCAGCCTACAAACACATATCATTCCTGCAGCACTCTGTTATATTTTATTTAACAGTTGAACCTGTTATTTCCATCCCTTGTTCATTTACGACAATCTCCACTTATCATACGGACATGAAACATCCGCTGTGAGTAGCTGCAGAAGACAAAGACAACTCTTTTACTGTCACGTACAATCAGCTTAATTACTAAAACTTGCTCTCTGTGTTTAACCCGACTCTGAGGTTCTGTGGGCGTCTGGGGAACAACCCCAGCTCTAAGCTTGTGCCTTGCTTAAGGGCACTGACAGGCGCATTAAAATACATGTTTTTTTTTGATGAGTGGGAGAAGCCCCAAGAGGAAACCCTGAGGTTAGCCTGAGGATCATAGTACAAACTGGGAACAGGTCCTGACCCGGCGGTGAATTCAACCAGGACCTTCCTCCGCCACTGAACAACAGATGTGCACCACCAACTCCCTGTGTGACGCTGATCTTCTGATAAGGAAAAGAAAACATTTGGTAAGCCAGTCGCTGTTCTGTTCAGCTTCAAAGAACCGAAGGGATATGTGAGGTGAAATTGAAGTCTTTGGACCATTGCACACTGAAGTAGAACACAGGACCCAATTCACCGGCTTGCCAGGAATACACTCTCAATGTAGGCATTATGCAGGAATTAGGCCTCTGACTGCAAATGACTAAATGGGGAAATCTAATTAAATACAGGATTTGTAAAAGTATCTGTGCTGAGGATTACAAAGGCTCAGCTTCACTAAATCCACGGAGTGATATTTCTCCAAATGGCGGTTACATAAAACGGCGGACAAGGCGAGCCTCTCTCAAAGCAAAGGGCCACCTCTGCATTTCTGTCATCACTCGGGGAATAAAGGCCGATGTTGTATCTTGTATCACAGTTTGTACCCAGTATGTCAAAAAGATACAAGTGTCTTTCCTTTTCTGACAGTGTCGAAGGAAAAAAAAAAACACACTTCGGGTCAGTCAATCTGCCGCTTAGCACACTTGAAGATGAGAAAGTTTGAGGGTTGCTGTTAAGGGGAAGGGCACTCTAAAGGAGATACTGCGCCGCTGTGATGAATAGACTTTCACTGTCTTTTGATGCACTAAAAAATAACTTTCCCTTTTTGCTTTATGAGGCATAGCTGATCAAATTGACTGAGCGCACTGGATAATATTACTTACTGGACACTTTAACCTTAGACTGTAACCTTGCAGCCACATCACCCGTGAATTGGGCTCATGTGCGACTATTTGACATTAACGTAATGAGAGGAAACTGTTCTTCTGGGGGAAAATATTAGACATATAATAATAACGGTGTTTCATGTCTTATATCTCCAAAGTTTTCACTGCCAAAAGGTTTCAGTTGATAGTTAGATAATAGATATAGAATAGATAGATGTGAATGTTCGCTGCCTGCGTGGGAAAACTCCTCGTTCGTTTTGCCACTGGACTAAAATATGAACACAACACTTTTGTTTTTGCTCCCAATTTTTCACGAGCTGAAGTAAAACATCTTACATTTTTTCTGAGCACACAAAAAAACAACTTCTCTCAAATTACTGAGCACAAATGTGTTTAAATCCGTGTTAATGAGCACTTCTCCTCTGCCAAAATAACCTAGCCACGCTACAGGTGTGGAATATCAAGTCGCTGCTTAAAGAGCACGATTAGCAGACAGTTGTGCTTCACTGGACACAATAAGAGGCCGATTCAAGGGGATGTGTCCACTGTTAATGGTTTCTTTTTCATAAAAACTGTAAACTTTTGTTGGGTTTCGCCATTCTTTCACATGACAGCAGCATTTTACCTCTTACAGGCTGGCCACACCAGCGCATGGTGGCTAATAATTAATAAATATGATAACGGGATATTTCAATACTCCCTGCTGAGGGTAAAGAGAGAAAGGGATCGAGGGAGGGAGGGAGAGAAAGTAAAAATGCTGGAAATCTTCAGGTTTCTGAAATATTCTACAGATACAGACATTAAAGCTGCAGTGAAACACTGTGATGTCGATCTGACTGTCTACAGGCCTGCTTTTGCCAACAACCGCGTGCGCGTTGCGGTAGAAATAGGCGAGACTCCGGATGTCTCGATGAAGCGACACCGCAGCCTCGCTTGACACGTGCGGGAGAAGCGTGACTCATGCATCCGGTGTGGCCGGTGCAATCTGTTATTTTGGACGTCGAAATGAAAAGCTAGAGGTAACAGGATGCTGCACATGCATCCGGTCTGTCCCGCCTGTTAGCCGTCGTGTATACGGGCAATGTGCAATCCCTGTGAAAACAGCTTTGTGCACGTTTTTTACATTCTCAGCCTGATAGCCGTGCGAGAATAACAACAGAAACAATGGGAGACAATCAAGCTTTGATTGTGCTTCTGAATCTACTGAGTTTATTAACACTCCTACAGCAAAATGTACATTTGATGACTCAGCGCTCTGTAGAAGAAAGTGCACACGGTGTTATTCTGTGGTGTTTCACTGCACTTCCACTGAAGAGGAGTGAAAACCAACATTTCACAAGTCACAGTCAAACAAAACCTCAAAACAAAATCCTTCATTGTGTTGATACAATTAAAAGAAACATGTAATCCAGGTATCATCACTTTCTATCCAACATATTTCTGTTGCAGTTTGATAGCAATGTAACTTTAAGGCGACGGGGTCGGAACTACACGACACTGCTCTTCATCACACGATGTGAATTTGACAGATATAACGAAGCGAAGCCCGAAAAACGAGTTCAGCCAGTCAGCTGGAATCTGCCGCAGCTCTAAAATGACGTAGGTCCTCTTCGATTGTGGAGGTGAACTAAAGCTGTCTACGCTCTGCTCACTCAAACATCTCACCTGAAAGTCATGCTGTTGTTTACAGCCGCCGCTGCTGCTGCTCATCTCACCTCCACCACAGCATCCACCTGTAGGCTCGTTCTTTCCTTCTTTATTCTCTCTCTGCTGTGCTGAGCTTCGTGTTCCCTTCCCAACATAGTACATATCTAACATTCACACATTAATCCGTTCAGCAGGAGCTGGCTGACTGAACAGCATGTGTGTATTCTCCACTTTGTGATTAGATTCAAATTGATGTAATGAATAAATGTACTCACTGCATTTTATATCTGCTATATTTAATTTACTGAAATCTTCATTAAGTAGCTGATTTGATTTGAATTCATTTCCAGTTTCAGTGTGAAAGATAACATCTCACACGTAGTTCCGCAACATCTTCAACTGAAACCTGTGGCCCAGAAAATCGAAGTGCGTCTCTGCAGTGAAGAACCTAATCTCATGTAAAATTAACTCATATCAGAAACAACTCGAGTAGTCGTCTAAGGCTTGACGCGTGTGTGTTGGGAGGAGGGAGATTTTCCACACTGTGACCCTGACAAGGTGCTCTGCATCCCAACAAATGAGTTCAGAGCTTCAGGGGCTTCGGCCAACTCATGGCACGAATCCATGTCCAATTATCTTCCATGGAAATAGCTTTGGTTTTCCTAATGTATGACAAAGCTACCCCCTTGATACACACACACATGGACTCTCTCCTCAGTACATAATAACACAGTGGTGGTACCCGCCATCATAAAGAGGAGCCATTATATTGTAGGTTAGGTCCACCTTCATTTTTCCTCAGCTGAGGGGGGATGATTGCTTCCCCACTGTAGTCTTTAATGATAAGAGCTTCTGATCACAGAGAGGTGCTCTCAGTGTCATCACAGCTCTCCCATCACACTGATGAAAACACAGTTCCCGAGCACACAGGTAGAGAATTAAATTATTTCATTGTGTAGGAAGGTGTATTTCTAATGCACAAGACTTCCTGATAAACATAAAACATGCATGACAAGTGGAACAACCTGTTCTGAAGAGAAGGCACGGTGTTGGAGCGGTGGAGGGGCTTTTATCTTTAAAAGATAAGTCCTGTAACGGTTTCTTTACAGGACTCTCTAAGAAATCGACGGCTGCAGCTGATTCAGAGCGCTGCTGCTCGAGTCCTAACAAGAACCAAAAAAAAAATCACTCCGGTTCTTAGATCTTTACGCTGCCTTCCTGTCTGTCAGAGCACAGGATTCAAAACCCTGCTGTTGGTTTATAAAGCGCTGAATGGTTTCAGGCCAAAATTTCTCATTTCTGATCTGCTGCTGCGTTCTGATCCATCCAGACCTCTGAGGTCGTCAGGTCCAGGTCTGCTTTCAGTCCCTGCAGTCAGAACTAAACACGGAGAAGCAGCGTTCAGTTATTATGAAGCACACACCAGGAACAAACTCCCAGAAAACTGCAGGTGTGCTCCGACTCTCCTCTTTGAAGACCTCTTTGTCACTGAAGCAGGTTTAAGGCCTTGAACTGCTCTGTGACTTTTATTCTTTAGTCTTGACTCTTTTAAACCTTTTCTACTTTAGCTTATTATCCCATTTCTTAACTAGTTTTAGAGGCAAATTTGAATCTTTTTAGTGTAATTTATGCTCATGTACAGCACTTTGAGTTGCATTGTGTCTGAATTGTGCTGTAGAAATAAACTTACCTTGGCTATCACAACAGTTAAATGCCGTAGATTTAATCTTGATCATGTGTTGTAGTTGCCGTATCCAACCTACAACTAAACCAGTGTTTGTTTGTTTTCCCATAACCATGATCGTTCCCTAACCTTAACCACATGGACACATTTGAGAAAGCAAGAATTATAAAACCTTGCTATGAAAACATTGTCCTGCTCGGGCTGATGGGCTGATGCTGGTGATGCACTTGGTTTACAGTGTTTTGTTTGTCTGAGTGATCAATCGTATCAAATGGCGTCCACATGATAACCAGGACACAAGAATTACATCGTAGCGAGATTGATCGCATAGTTACGAGTTATTCGCTTTACCTTTCTCTGCTCCTGCCGTCGTCACTCAGGGGTGAATGTATGTTCTGATGAAGAGAAAATACCTGCGGACGTCTCCATGATGTGCAGAATGTCCACAAGTTGTTTTGTGCACTTCTTGAAGAGGCTTTTCGTTTGGCAGTCACAATTCTGCTGCTGCATGTTCTTGTTGCACGCTAATATCAAGTGCATTCCTACAAAAATCAATACCACAGTCCTTTCTGTTTTCTTTTTTTTCCACCAGCGCGATGGTTTGGAGATAAAGGGATTGTATACTTGACATGGCAAGTTTAGGAATAAAGGATCCTATCCAGAGTTACCACCTCCCAGCTCCTGTGGGGGCTTTAAACTTAAAAATAGGCTTCCCTTATCTCTTACCTCCTCTATCTCAGCCTTTCATGTGCTGTATCTCACAGAAAAGTATTTGTGGGGGGATAATTCTGTAGGTTATGGAAACATGCTGAGCAGGGCTCTGCCTCTGGGGTGTAATACATAGTGTCTGTACATGATGATAGCATTCAAACAACTCTTTCGCTTTTCTTCAAAAGAGATTGACAACGGGTACTGCTATCGCTACGACTAACATGGGATTCATACACTAAGTGGTACGGCCATTTATCTACTGAGCTTTCCTGAGACTGTACAGTACATATTTCCATACAGTTCTTTACTGTATGAGCAGTGAATGTCTATTCAAACCAGAATATGTTGTTGCATTTTGGTCGTGTTAGCTGTTGATACAAAGAGGATAAATGACATTGTAGATACAAAAAACATCTCTTTGAGTAACTTTAAGGGAAGCTTATAATGAAATTTAGACTTTAAAACGATTATTAGAATAAACATTTTGGTGTATATAGGTATATATTCTAAATGTGCTGTATAAGCTGCACGCAGTGGCAGACAGAAAAAACAGTGCTGGGGAATTTACAACATCGCAAAGTAAAGTTACTCTTTATCGAAAGTGAGTAAGTATAGGCTATAAATTATGAACTTCGAAAAGAATGTGAGTTTTGTTTCATCACTCTGAAAGTAGAATAGAAATCGGCTCCATCCATCCGTCTGCTGCTTATCCACCGTCGGGTCGTGGCTGAGCAGGATATTCCAGATGTCCTTCTCGCCGGCAACGCGTTCCAGCTTCTCCTGAATAATCCCAAGACGTTACCCAGGACAGATGAGACATATAATCCCTGGGTCTGCCCCACGGTCTCCTCCGAATGGGTCACGCCCTGAAAACCTCCGAAGGGAGGCGCCCACAGCATCCTAATCAGAACCAGTGACCCATCTCAGCTGGCTCCTTATGGCACGAAGGAGCCCCCTCCGGATGTCTGAGCTCCTCACCCTATATTTCTAAGGCTGAGCCCAGCCACTCTACGGGGGAAACTCATTTCGGACGCTTGTATCTGTGATCTCATTCTTTCGGTCACTACCCACAGGTCATGACCATAGATGAGGGTTGGAACATAGTTCGACTGGTAAATCTTAAGCTTTGCCATCCGGCTCAGCTCCCTCTTCACCACGGCAGTCTGGCGCAACGCCTCCAGTACTGTTGACTAAGCCTGTCCATCTCACACTCCACATTGCCAAGCATAAACCCACCATAATGTCACCGATTCACTTGTGGATTATTGTCTTGAAGGCTCATTTTTGGCATTCGGGAAGCTGTGGTAGCAACTTGTCAATCACAAGGTAGACGCTAAAGCATGCTTCATCGTCTATTTTACTCTAGATGTGAACGTCGTTTACAAAATGATCCTCGTGCTGTACTGAAGAGGAACTGAAGCTCGCAAATGAGGCTATTAACTCATTAGGAAACTGTTACTAATGTGTTAAATTAAGCGATAAGCAGGGTTCATTTTCTCATAGCTTACATACAACCGTCTTCACTTTTCAGAGCAAAGCTTCGGCACTATTTGGTTTTGGAGAAGACATTCAAGCTCAGAGGTAAAGAAGGTCCCAGAACCCTGTTTGAAGTTAGAGAGGTGGCAGGGTCCGCCACATATAATCAAATAATTAAAATTGAAGAATAAAATTGTGCTGTCAGTTCAGGTCAGTTTGTTTATTCAGTTTATTCAGTCATGAAATAAAGAGAGGTTTGTTTAGGCAGAAATGAAGCTCTTTTCTTCTGATTAAACTACGTACTGCCCCTTTAAGGCAAACATTTATGACTGCAGAGTGAATCAGGTCGTCATTCAAAGGTTTAGACGCGTCATAGACGCTGTCAGCAGGCTGTTTCTCTGAAAACATTCATAAGTACATACAAAAAAGAACAGATTATTTTTAACCCGAGCATGTTTCAGTTGTGTGCTCTTGGATCATTGTTAATGTGATGTGACCACAAAGTTTTCCATTTGTCTGTGTTTTTTGGTTTATTCTGGTGATGACACATCGCACTAACCTCCAGGGGCTTTACACATCTATCAACACAAACCTGCATCATCCCTGTCATAACTCGTTTAGAAAGTAATTAGTCAGGTGGCCTCTGATCTCCAGCTGTCAGCCAGTGGCGAGAGTCTAATTGGCTAATCTGACAGAATCGCAGGTGAATAATCTGATCTTTTATTCACGGCTTTTAAAAAACAGCAAAGTGCTTAGATGAGAGTTTTCGAGGAGCTGATTGATCAAGCGTTCCCCCGAGGATCGTTGTATTAAAAGAAACGAGAGCAATAATGAAAGTCATGAGTCAGCTGTTACAGCCCGAGCGTCTTACGGATGATTCAGACGAGGACACAAACGGAAACGTGATAAGCAGATGAATAGAGGAGTGACGGACCGGATGGAAGGAGGACGTGGACGGACAAGCAGACAGATGGAAGTGAGCGATTATTCTTCGACCCACAGATGGTTTCCGGTCTTAGCTGTGGTGCGATGACAGCCAAACGGCAGACAGATCCGCTGAGCACGACTTCCACTGAACAAAGCATTTAGTGTGGACACAGCAGTTTCTATCTGGCTAATTTGCCCCGACTCACTCAATCATCTTTAAACTCTGTCGTGCACTGAAAAGAAAGCATTCTTGCGCTTGAAATAATTGCCACAGGTTATGAGACAGACATTGAGTGTTCTCAGTCAGGGAGCAGAAATACGTAGAAGCCGCTGCAACAGCTCTGACTTTGTCACTCTAAAAATCCCTCTGGCCTTTGGCGACAGCGCAACTCCGTGCACCATGTCACTTATCGCCAGTAACAGTACGTGAGGATTAGCACCTGACGGTTCAGCAGGAGCTACCTCTAGCTTCCCCCTCCCCCAGGAGACTTTCTGTGACCCCTGTACACGGCACGGCAGGCCAAGATGACTCACCTTACACCGAATGTAGCGAGCAGAAATTAACGACTGTGAGGGAGCGTTTGAGAGAGAGAGGGAGAGAGAGGGGGAGAGAAGAGAGAGGTCACAGGTAGAGAGCACGGAGGCAGCTCGCACCACTTGAACTCCCATGAAAAGAAACAGTCCGCAGTGTTAAGTTGACCGCGTTGACTCCAGCCGCCTGAAACACTTCTTTGCAGAGGAGCATCTCTCAATATCCCTCAATCCTTTTTTTTTTTCTCGTTTCAAAGCCTCCTCCTGTTGTGATGCTGGTTTTAAATCTAGAGGCTCGTGGCCCTGAGTGCTGACACACAGACGGCATGGAGCGCCAACATCGACCTTCGTGTGTATCTGGATGTGTGTGTTTCCGAGTGTGTGGACAAAGGACGGCGAAAAAGAGAGAGGTTGGGTCCTTGGTACTGGAAGTCTGACATGTCTGACAATTTATCATGGAATAACAGCAGCTGCACTGAAAATACAACGTGCAGCTTTTATCAAATTCTGATACAGTTACTGAGTATCTGTTTAAAAAATCAGTCCAAGTATCAAAATATTATTATATTACTTTCTTTTGGATTATGTCAATACCAAACATGCAAGAAAAAGAGATAAGAAATATCTATAAAATGACTTTATTTAATCTTGATAACACATTTGGTTTCACAGGTGATGTTGTGTGAGAGTCGTGAAGCGTTGTCACGTCTCTGTACATGGTTTTAGACTAAATATCATTTTTAAATTGTAAAATTGTAACCCTGTTAATGAGTGTATCTGTAATCTAATTACATGTTTTTTTTCCCGTAACTTTACGAGACGACAAGCTGAGCTGGAGCTCAGGAGGTAGAGCGAGTCGCCCACTAATTGGAAGGTCGCTGTTCGATTCCTCAGCTCCTCCGGCTGCATGTTGAAGCATCCTTCAGTAAGATACTGAACCCCGAGCCGACCTGATCACACTTTTAGAAGATCCGTCATAAAGTGATTATTGAACAGAACATACATGAATGTATTTTGTGTTCCACTCATTTCATCACAGAAAAATGAGAACTGTAGAAATCATTGGAACTCAAGATTGCCACGATATAAATGTTCTTTACAGGTGTATGTAATCGTGACTGTAGGTAACTACATCATTACCTTTTTCTAACCCCAACCAAGTGGTTTTTGTGCCTAAACGTAACCAGACCATAAGTGCAGAGCTGTCACAACAGAAACTTGAAAATTGAATCTAAAGAAATTTGACATGTTTGTGTTGTGCAGAAACTTATATTAGCAACATTTATTCTGCCGATTGGGTTGATGTTTGTTTTTGAGTCACTGAGTGAAAAAAGACAGAAGAAGCGACAAGAGAGCAGATTTGTGATTTAAAATAAATGAACTCAACTGTGTTTCAGCTGTGGTCATGTAAGGATCATTATCAGTTAAATTCCTAGAATGTGATTTGTTGCAATTTCCTTTTCTTTTTTTTTTAATGCATCATCATAAGATCATGTTTTGTGCTTTCAGCCAAACATCACCAGGAGTCATTAGCCATCCGTCAGGAGAACAGCTCATCCCTGCTAACGTTGCCTTAAATGTCACGGGCTTGATACCACGCCTGGAAACTGGAACACAAGTGGCATAAATCAAAGTCATTGCAGGAGTGTGTCCTCTGTCCACTTCCTCATCAGCATATTTAACTCTTTTAATCAGTGACAATAAACACAACCCTAGATTTCTCTCTGACACTGTAGTCAAACAGCTGTCAGGTCGCTGCTCGCTCTGTCCAACTCCTGCAGAAAAATAAACAAGATTAGACGTATTTCCTTTGTTTAAATACGCAGGCTGACAACTGACATTACTTGCTTGTTCAAATTGGATGCATAAGTCATACGGATACCCAGAAGTATTCTGCTTCAGTGCATCAATATGAAGTAAATGTTGATTGCGCAACGTTATGGATAAAGTATAATGAAAGCATCTGTGTTTACATGGTTCCCCATAAACCTCGCAATCGCTACAATTGTGTCTGCCGCTGGGACACAGTCACCTTGGAAATGGAAGGTTAACGGGCGACTTAATTTGTTGGTTAAATGGCATCACGATGTCGCAGTGGTGAGCACTGTTGCCTCACGACAAGCTGTTCCCTTGTTCGAATATCCGCGCCGACTTTACACGTTCTCCCCGCGCTTGCATGGGTTCCCTCCGGGTACTACACAAGGTTAATTCTTCAGTCTGTGACCTTGACCAAGGCGCTGGCTCAAATCTGGACTTAGTCCCTGGGCACGGTGACTAACGCTCCCTTTGGGATGAGCTGAACCAGCCTCATTATGTCTTACAGTACGATATGTGATGAAATAAATATTCTTCTTCTTCTTGAATGATTGAATAAACTCAAGTTACAACTCCTTGTTGTTATTAGCGACTCTGCAGTCCAGTTGTCTTAAACACTGGGGGGGGGAAAGTTGTATGTTAGCACCTTAGATCAAAATCCAACCTCTTGATGTAATAATCAAGGTAAAGTCAAGTGATCACCAGAGTCGTTCAGAATAACTGACCTCCCAACACTTGATGAGATAACTCAGTCTTGACCGAAGTGGTGAATCGGCTGACTGACTTTCATTACCATCTCTAGAGCCACGCTGCTAGTATGCCTAAAAATACGGCATGTAGCAGAGGTCATCCCATCTCCTCATGAAAGAGGAAACTTAGTGTTGTAATATCCTGTGATATTACAGAGATGTCTGGCGGATGTCAGAGCGATATAGAATAATCTCTTGAAACTCAGCAGTTATAGTAAGTGGCCTGATTTCTCTGGTGCAGCAGCTGAAACACACAGACGTGGCAGAGACGGACAGGATTCATGTACTGAACCTGAGCAGCACAGTAAAACCTGAGATTACCTGACCTTAGAGAGAACGACCGTGTGGCTGAAGACGCCCTAAATCAGAGGACATGGATGTGACAACGTTTATAACATGGCATAAAGTACTTTTAAGGAATATTTCCTCGAGTACCATTGTTGAGTGGAGTGTTACGTAACGTAGCACCAGAGTAAAATCGCTCAGAAATAATGGTAAAACAAACACGCTGGAAACCCAATTATCATATTTTAGATGTGCTGTTATCCATCTGCAGCAGATTCAAGGCTGTGAAGGTTTTTAATAAACATACCGAAAATGATTTCCAAAGAGAGAGGAACAATCATAATATCTATTACTCTGCTAACCGTCCAGACATCATTAGGAGTTATATCAAAATAAGAGGCAAAAGAAGTAGAAATAAGAATGATAATAAGAATGCTCCGTTTCTATCAATACTTTTATGTGGATATCTGGAACTCAAATTCTTAACTTGGGCTTACAGGGGGATCTTCAAGGTCCCAATTAGCGAAGAGAGGAGACACTCTGTTCTGTTGCAGACTCACTTTGCAGTTTAAGCAGATAAAAGCGCCTTGTGTTTACCGGCTGGTCCCTGTGGTGAGGGATTAAAGCACAGCGGTGGACAGTGAAGCAACCAGAGAACACTAAACAAGTGGCTGAAGACTCCTGCACAGATTCACTCCGCAGTATCACAGAACAGCTTGACAGCAGCTGCTTAGTCAGTGTAGAAAGAAGCTCTCATGAGAGTAACGCAGGAAACCTCATGTGAAGACCAACGCAAAAAACACATGTTGAATAGAGGAGATCAATATCGTACAGAGTTTTTGAGTAATTAATTCTGGCTGGTCAGACGACGTCCGCGGTTCACTGGTCGTTTAAACAAATGTGCATGAGCTCATTAACGACCTCAGTTTGGAGTTTGTTTCAATGTCTGACGTAATCTGCATGTTTAATCTCAGAAGAGCATTTTAACTGTGATGAATGTTATTATATAGATAAACGACTCGATGCCTTTTTGATCTTGTTAGTGGACTAAATTTCCCTGAAGAGACGCACCAACCGCACAAAACAGAAACAACTCGACCCCATTTACCGACAAATCCTCCTGAAGGACTGACGTTGATTTTTAGAGTCTCCCAGAATAACATGGCTGTTGCAGTCGAACAGCGAAACACATACTCGACGTTTGTCGGTCACGACTTGGTTAGGTTTCTGTTACAAACGTACCCGAGTACTTGAGTAACTTGCGTCACGATATCTGCCCGCCTTTGTTTTCTGCGCATCGACTCTCTGTATTTTGCGTCTTGTATTTGTGTCCTTCTTGCTTCGATCGCCACACTGCCGGACCTCATCTGGACATAACGTTGATACAGATATTTGTTTATAGCTCAAGATTAAATAGAGGTTATTGTTCAACTTTAGAGAGCGAGCAAGCGAGAGAAGGCTGACACACCTCCAGTTACTAAATGTTTACATATCCTGAGCCACGAAAGCATCGAAAGATATGTTCTTCACTGTAACTGTGTGAGGAACGAAAGCGGTGGAGGTGGGAGATGAATGATGTACAGTATAACTGTGGGCGTGACAGTGTGATGCACTCATTTGTGCGGCTGATCTGCTCTTAACAAGGTATATAATTATCTGATCAGTGAGGAGCCTCCCTGCCAGGACACACTGACACAATATTTATTTTAACAAGGACGGAACTTTATGCAGCATTTTTGCAGAAGAGGGGACAATTAAGGATTTATTGTCGACAGCATTTCACAAAGTTTCTAAACTTTCCTCTGACCCACCAACTCGTGAAATTCAGTCTGCGGCTGATTTGCTGCCGCCTCAAATTGCCCGCGGCGAGGTTTGCAAGAACAAGAACATATTAAACAAACCCAGATCGGATCATTTATTATCCAGACAGCGTATTTAATACCAGGTGTAAATGGGCTTCTTGTTATGTGGATGTTGATGCTTAATGATCAGGCGTAAAGAGATTGATCTTTAATGAATGCTTCCCTGTTAGCTGACTCTTGATGCAGCGTGGCCCCGTCTTTAACCCGACACCTGGTCTTTGTATTCCAGATCTGGATTCTGTGCCAGCACTGGGGAAACTTCTGGCTGAACCTGCTGTCAGGTTTGAGTACCGGGTTGAGATTTGGGATTCCTAAAATTCTTAAACCAATTAAAGTTGTCAAGGTTGGATGTGCTCGACTCACCAGTGCTCTTGTTAAATGCAGTGCCGCAGGTGTTGGAAATGTCATTAAGGCCCATTTTGCACGTTGCTAATTAGCTGCCTTCACCCTTCAGCTCTGTGTCAGAGTTTTTCCATCTCACAAAATACAGTTTATTTTTTATATCATCTGCTCGTCTTTGTTGATTCCTAGAAGAAATGTTAAAAAGTCATCCGGTGGGAGGTTTTCTTTCCACATCTGTTGTTCACCTAGATTTCTCAAGATGAACCCGAAACTGTGTGATCTGAAAAATATACATGAAAGGTTTTTAAAAAAAAAAAAGGTGTTGTGAATAAATGTTCATGAAAGATTTGGTGCAACACTGACTAATGACTAACAGGTGTGTTAAATGTTGGAGAAGCGTCCGTCTGCTGCTTGAGATTCGTTCTAATTTGCATCTGATGAAGGTCACAGGACTGTCGTGGCGCTTTTTTTTTTATTACATTTGTCATTTTTGGCATTGAGAGAGTGCTGGCGCCTTTCTTTTATCATCTACATGTAGCCCCGCAGGCAGATGACAGATTGTGTTGGATGTTGCATATTAAACAACAGGAAAGCACAAAAAGTTGCACGTCTCAAATCTTAAAAAACTGAAGCCCAAAAACATAACGAATGAAAAGTTGTCAGCATGAGAAACTCCACAACCGCTCCAAAACCATATAGATTTATTATCCTACACACCAGTGGGTCTTCAGGCATGCTGGGTTGATGAAGAAGTGTTAAATCAATTTATACACTTGAGGCGCATCAAATGTACAGATTCTTCAGACAGTAATACAATTTTATTTTCAAACTGAGACAGACAGACGGAGACTGAAAAGAGTTTCCTCGGAGGAGCAACAGTTTGACTTTGACTCAGATAAAACCTATAGATTCAGATTTTTCAATGTGAAGTCTTGTGAAGTTTTTGAGCAAAACAGTATCACACAATTCTCCTTAACAACTGATGTAGGTGGGGAAGCACAGAACTCCCAAATTATTGAAAGAGGGTTTAAAAAAAATGAAATTGTCTTCAAGTTTGAAGTCTGACTGTATGCCAACGGTGTAAGTAAAGTCTTGTCAAACCCGTTTGGGGTGTCGGGCCTTCTGGAGGCTTGGGTTACGCTGCACAAGCTGTTTGAAACCATTTTATTTTAAATTTTTGCTTTTGGTGTTATAAAACGAATCCCCATCTACTTCGGCTGTTAAGCAGAATGCAAACCTCACCTCACTATCTTCAACTTGGTTCCTATATTTTACATTACTGTGACCAGTCTGTATTTTGCTTTTATTCCCTTAAACTCAGTCACAATCAAATGGCTGTACTGCAGTTACACAGATGAGGAATATTATGAGACATAAATGAGCACAAGAAGAACGAGCTTCAGCGGTTTGTCTTGGTGGAAAGGATCGTGTGTTTTGAGGGATACGCATCGTGATTTCAAGCAAATTAAGCCACTTAGCGTTTACCGCTCTTCTGTGATTAAAAAAAACAACTTTTGTTTAATGTCTGTTTGTGTTGCCTTTGCTTCAGCTAGCACAAACACAGAATTGACTGAAAATCACGAGTTTACATCATCTGCAAGTACGTCAGAACAAATGCCATCAACATCAAAACACCAAATCCAATAGCCGGCTCATTAGGCCGGTTGCTATTGATGTATAAACTCCCTCCAGCAAACAACGTGAAGCTCTCACTGTTCCTCAGAGTTGATGAGTCAGAGCTGCACTAAACACGGGCCGCACAGCTCACTGCTATTATACCCGAGCTGTCCATCAATATTCTTTTCATGCTCATGATCAAAGCAGCGGAAGAGGCATCTGCACACTTGACATTTATTCGTGGCTACATACGTCTTACCAGAAGTTACGTAACAAGGCTCTGAAGACGCGCGGATGTCGATGCGAGGCAGCAACACTAATTACACGCCGTAAAACTTCATCGGCTGGATTGGAAACGGAGAGGCCGCGTTCATTAATCAACAGGAGAAAGAACGACATGCAATTCGTTCGCAGTTATTTCAGAACGTAACGAGTAAACGGCACATCCTCGTACCTATACGACTGATCGCCAGGGACTCCCGTCGCCAAAACAACACGATCGCTGTAGCAAAAGCGCAACAAAACTTATTGTAGTGTGAGTCAGACCTTATTAGACCCACACAAGCACTGCGCGTCAGCAAATCACAACATTTTGCATATCATCACATTACGATCGTTTACCTGTCATTTCACCCCTTAATTTTTACATCTTTAGTCTCTTATAATGTGTATAAAGACATGATCGTCCCAAATGTTTTTGTTGTTGTTGTTGTTTTTGTTGTTGTTGAAGTCAAAATGTACCCACAATGCTTTGTGTCTGTGCAGCTTGTGCATAAAGGAGCTTCCACGCCACAGTAAGAGCAGGGCATCTAAAACGGGTGAATTACAGTGTTTGCAAGAGCCGACCCAAATCAAGTCTTCTTGAGTAACTGGGTTGTGAATTACATGCAGCAGATGTTATTCATTGATAGCAACCCGCTGCATATTCTACATATGTATTTCATGCCGTGTTAATTCGTATCTGTGTGATCAGAGGCTCGACTCGGATGTCTCTGCACGACAAAAACGTTGCACTAGACCATCATGCTGATCTTTATCTTCATGGTTGTATCACTTTGCATCTCTGAAGAACATCTAGCCCACGTGGAAGTTTATTCCACGTATGTTTTCAGGTGATTTTTCTCTCTATAGGAACAAACTTTCACTCCTCCACAGTATAAAGAACGATCCACGCTGTCTGCAGTGTGGTGAAGATTACAGCAGCCAGTCACTTTTAGGGAAACTTAATAGCACTCAGCAGCTGGAGAGTGTTTCCTCAAAGGCAATGAGTCTCTCATGAGACCCTTTGGTGTGAAAACAGAGCAGAAACAACAACACGGTGATTTCCATTACAATGTAATGACAAATCATTCTCCAATTTCGTCTCTATCACAATATGAAAAACCCAGAGAAAGAGGAGAGGCTGATTATTTTAGATGAAAGTCGACTATACAGTCTGTCCACCAGAAACACTGAGACGTGACGGAGCGCAGAACAGAAACCACCGCCTCTGCTCTGACACTTTTTTTGTTACAGCTTCTTTGTCAGAAGATTGCCCCGACTTAAATCTGGATTATAGGCGTTGATTTGACATAGTAGTTAAACAAGACACATGACTTTAAAGTTAAAATGCTTCGCTCCCAGCATGTTGTCAACGTTACAGCAGTGTGAGCTCTACAGCAAACGACTCGCCTACGTGTGAAAAGTACACGCGTGTATGAAGGTGTTCCCAGCAGGGGGCGATAATGATGGAGGGATGAGTATGGATATAATTGTGGCGTATTTTTTGCAGAGGATTGTGGGTCAGAATAACAAGAAAAACAAAATGTGACTGCGCTAAATGTTTGTTCTGCATTCAAAATAGTATCCAAGTCTGCGTGCTGATGGCAGAGCAGGAGAGTGGAACACATCGTTCCAGCTCTCGGGTTTTAAAACCACCTCCCTGTTTTGTGATTTAATTTGTTTTAAATTAAATTATTTATTAATACACTCGTTGGTTTTTAAAGCGCTGATTGCTTTACGGCCAAAATGCCTTTCTCGTCTGCACCGCCCAGACCTCTCAGATCATCTGGGTCTGCTCGCCGTCCCCAGATTAAAACTAAACTAAACACGGAGAAGCAGCATTAAATTTTTATGCTCCACATATCTGGAACAAACCTGAGATCTGCTCCAAACCTCAGCTCTTTTAAATCAGGGCTTACAGCTGTTCCCTGCACCAATGCATTGTCTTATGTAAGACTTGGAACTTTGTCTTTTGTTTGTGTTTTCTGTTGGCTCGTATTATCTTCTGCTCTGTTCTTTGTCTTTCTGGATCGCCTCCCGCAAATGTGCCTTTCCTTTCCGTCTTATGTAAAGCACTTCCAATCGCCTTGTTGTTGAAACAAATAAATTGGCTTTCAAACCGCTCATTCATTACTAACTCTGTAATCATTAGTTACTCTTTTTGTGCTCCCCAAAGTGAAGTGCTACCTCATACTAAGTAGTCCCTCGTAATGATTTTGTCAAGTAGTCCGAGAGTTTTTACAGAGGAATTCACAATTAGTCCCTCAGCAACAAACCACAGAGAACAAGATCCTTAAAAATGTTTTAATCATCACATTCAGCCCACATACTGTATATGATGATGATGATGATGATAATAATAATAATGCTTTCCTCCTGGTGGAGATTGTGGCTCGAGGAGATAACAGAGGCAGAGACAGTGTGAAGCATAAACTCCATTATTTGAATTTCCATGGAGCCTGATATTCCACTAATAATCAGAATTAAAATGCGTCATCACATCGATCAGAAGAGACCGGTCAGATTCAGATCCGAACCCCACGCAGGGCTGGACATGAACAGAACCGAAACAGAACCGGTCTGTGGCTGATACAATCGTTCTTGTTGGAGATCCTCAAAGATTTAAGGGTTGTTGAACAACTTGACGGGTGAGGCCGTCGTTCAAACAAAGCCAAATGAATGGATTAATTAATAGACATCAGCGGCTTCGCAGTGTCACAGCTGTTATATTCTGATGAAACGCTTTGGGGCTCGTAGACTCACATCTTATCGGATCACTTTATGTTCCGTCCAAGTAAACTCTCAAAGAAATATTGTCCGTGTAGCCACAGCTGACGAGAGGAATATGAAACTGTCATATTCAAGACAGAAAGAGCAAAGTTATCGCTTTTAGTTTTAAAGGAGAAAAACATCTTTCAGATATTCGTATCTTTTAAAGGTATTGCTCTTTTTATTAAAACACTGTCAGGAGAAAGACGGAGGCTCCGTGTTGTAGAGGAGCTGTGGAGGAACGAGAGCGACGGTTTCTGTCCTCCGTCTCTTCCATTTGAAACATTTAATGAAGGAATCTGTTAATGTGTGCACAATATGTTCAGTATTAAAGTGAAACTCTCGCCAAAATCCAACCTAGGCTTTTTTTGTGAATGTACCCGAGTCAAACCTTTGTGTAAAAGTGTAATTACGTCGAAAGAGCCACTTTTAAGATTGACCGTATTTTTGTTTTCGGGTCAAACTCATTTTCAATGGGAGTGCGAGGGGCACTTTTACGATAGCATCAAAATCTTTATTTTTAAAACACTAAGAAGGCGTAATTATGCTTTCACATGAAGGTCTAACTCGGGTACATTCACAAAAAAAGCCTAGGTTGAATTTTGGCGAGAGTTTCACTTTAACAGAAAGAAAGTTACACCTGCCTCAACACCTACGTGGCTATTAGAGCTGTGTAAGACTGGAAATAATGTTTCAGAGTCCGTGGTTAAATTATCCTCATTCTTAAAGGTCACAATCATCATGACTACAAACTTACACAGTGAGCACATCCCCTCTGAGTATAAATTGATTTTCAGTTTAGTTTGGTTTTACTTTAGAGGCCAGCGATGATTTTGTGTGAGGAGGTGTTGGATTTTCTTTTTTCTCCTGCCTCAGAGTTCAGCGTCTCATATTTTCCAAAAAGAAATTGCTTCAAGGCCAAGAAAAAAAGAAACATCGAACGTCACTGATATGAATTCAAACAGATTCCTGCTCTTTCTCCGGCTCCCAAAAGGACAAGAGGTTTCACTCTTGCTCCCTCGCGGCCGTGTCAAGAGGTTTGTTATTCAGCGGACTCTCCCACTCACTCGGGCAGCTTTTCAGTCGGTTAATGATCTGTCCTGAATATTCTCTGGCTGTCGGTGTGTTTTTGGTCATAGATTGAGGATGATCCTCTTTCTCCCCCTCATCTATCTTCCCAGGGGTTTCAAATGATGATAATGCCAGCCAAGCCCCCCTCCCGAGCTGCCATCAAACTCCCTAATGGCCCTCCTGGAGCACTGTTGTGAACTTGTCGCCATTTTGACAGAAGCGTGAATAAAAAAAAAAAAAGAATCCTCCTCCCGTTCATGTGCTGCTGAGTGCTTATTTACTGTACACCCTTTCATTCAGAAGACTTCCTTTGGATGTCACTGAAACCATTGTTAGCCTTGGTGCATCCAGTGTATGTGCTTAATTTGTTTTTGACTCATTTTAGGTTATTACCAAGTAGTAGTGGGATGGAAATGCTTTCCTGAAAATTGCAGCTTGCGGACGACAAAAAACATACATGACTGTGACAAAACGACCTATTCAGAGTGGCGATGAAACACCTCTCATCTGTGGGGAATTAAATTACTCCACATGGATAAAGCCGAATAGAAAGTAATGCAGAGCAACTGAGAAGATAAAAGACGGAAAGACGCTTTAAACCTGGCATGAAAAAGCACCTGTGTGTTTCAACGATTATGAAGGCGAATCCCCTGGTTATTTTTAATGAGATGTTGAGACATATTCCAGCCGTCTGATGGATAACAAAACCAGATATTATTGACAAAATGTACTGATCGAAAGAAACATAGAGTTCTTGCAACCTAAAGAAATGTTTAAATATCTTCTCTTGTCACTTGTCTCTTAGGTTTAGGTGTAAAACCCCTTTTAGGATTAGGAAAACGTCATGGTTTGTCTTAAAATACCTCTTTTACATTTTTGTTAAATACATGATTTCGACTCCACTAAGACGGCTGGAGGTGACCTCGCTTCCCGTCAAAAATATCTTCTTGCTGTTGCCAGAAACACGGCTGCAGAAGGCCTGAAGTCTCCGTAAAAATATCCAGTTTGGTCACGTTTACAAATGTTGAAATGCCTCGGATCCTCGTCAGATCTATCCGGTGGTTTCAGATTACAAATGTTGAAATGCCTCGGATCCTCGTCAGATCTATCCGGTGGTTTCAGATTACAAATGTTGAAATGCCTCGGATCCTCGTCAGATCTATCCGGTGGTTTCAGATTACAAATGTTGAAATGCAGACTACGGTCATTTTCTTGGCAGCCTTGTCGCCTCTAACTCCACCACCTTCCCCTCCGCGTCGTGAGAGGAAAGCCATCTAATAAACATCAACTGTGAACGATGTGATACAGGTAAACATCTGAACGTACCTGTTAGCTTTGTATCCTGGCGACCGGGCTGACGCTCCCCTCTAGGATTTTGTGTGTGTGCACTCTAATCCCACTTGTACAATAACATCAGCCAAACTATGTTATTATTATTGAAGGAAATGTTGAACAGAAGGGATTTTTTTTTTTTCCTTATGCACAACAGAGGAGACAGAATAGTTTAGTTTGAGGATGTTTCCTTGACAGTGTTGGCTGCTGCTCAGCATTAGTGCGTCACGGCCTGTGTTATCATTGACAGGCTGTGTTTGTCTGAGTTATTTATGAAGTCTTGGTTGCTCCCCAGACAGCTAAGCAATAGTGCGAACGTTATTCACTGTGGCTGGCGCTATAATAGGCTCGTGATCAGTCCGGCTAGGTTGCGTTGGCGTAAGCATGAGTATATCGTCTGTAATTACATGTGAGAATGCTGCTGCCCAGACGATGAACTGCTCAGCTCCCCTGGTGTTCGTGCTACTGCACATCTGCCTCCACATCTGCCTTTATTGCTTCTCCACTACGCGTGGATTCGTATTGATCGAGATCATGCGCTTGTACACGTTTGTCTGGATCAGAATGTCATTAATTATCAAGCACAATAAAGGTGCGAGATCTTATTTATGGAACAGGAGATTAGGTGTATTGATGAGTATATATTTAAAGACCTTTGTCTTTTGCTTGTGAAACGGTGGAAAAACTGTAAATAAAAAAACACACAGGATATTTAATGATTAACTCACAGGACACCATTCAAGCCAATAACCTTTTTTGGACTTATAAAATCTATTCCCATCATAAAAATGATTTATGTCTCACATGGGTCAGTCCACACCACTCAGACTTCCAAGTAAATTGTTAAAAAGCTTTCTTTTGAAGCTGAAGTTGAACCGGCGTCTGTTGGACATGTCTTTGTGCAATAAAACCTCTTTTAATATATTTTTTATATGTATGCAATGAATATTAACACTTTCACGTAAAAAAAAAGTTTCAAGGAAATTAGAATAATCCTTCTTGGGAAAATCTACGTTCAAAATATCTTAAAAAGCAGGTTTTTCAGCTTCAAAGCTTTATTTTTAATGAGATCTGTGGAAGTCAAACAGCTTCTAGATGGGATAGAACTAATTCAATAATACAGAGAAATTTAGTTACAAGACAGAGGAAACCTAGTGGAGATAAGATTATTGCTATTTTCCTTAATTTGATTAAAAACAAGTCGGTGAGGCTCAGAATGCACAAAGAATCACAAAAATGATAAAAATCCATGACAGGAACTGAGAAAAGTTCTGAGGTTGTATCGGATGATCCTTACTGTCTCTTCCATCAAGGAGCTATTTCATTGTTCAATATCATAAGATTGTTTGACTTCCGCACGTCAACATCTTCCACAAACTGCTCTTCTGGAAAGAATCCTGCTGAACCTATAAAAATAGACGATATCCACAGACCACTACAGAACCCTTTTCCCCAGCTGAGCGCCCAAAACGATCTCATATATAGCTGCTATAATAGACGGATATGTAACACCGGGAAAGCAAACACATATCTTGGGGAAATAAAGCCTTTGACTGTACTTGATATTGGACAGTCTGGAGTCTGTGGCTGTTGACATATGGCCAGAAATTGAGTTTACTGACATATATATGGTATGTATTCTATTTCAACATCAGGGACGTCCAATAAACAAAGCCTGAACACAATAAACGAAGCCGTAGGGCATCCAAGAGCCTCGATGGCTCGATCTCAGCAATATCATGACGAACTTGAGTCAGAGTGGTGTCAGGATGGAGTCACTGAGTCTTCTACAAGAGTACAATTTTACCCTTAAATATAATGGAACTAACACAAAATGGTAACTTCATGTCCAAGTTTTAACACCAGAATTCCTTTGTCTGGCTGAAATGGAGTTCTCCATGCTCCACTTCTCTGTTGCCTTCAGCAGTTTGTAGAAACTTAAGCCTCACTTTCTTCTGAATCCATTTGTTCAGTCAGCTGCACAACAACTCTTTAACATTTAAGCAGTGTTTTTTTTTTTTTTTCCCCCCTCCATTTGTTTGTTCTTTGTAAATGCACCAATGGCTCGATGTCTGAATCTCTGCCACAAAGACAAGAAGAGGCCGTGGTGACACCTGCGTGTTGCCTGCCTGCTCGCATATTTGAGTAAACTAGTATAAAAAATGCATGTCGGCCTTACATGCTTTCTTGTTCAGTTAGTTAAACTTCTAAGGAAATCTCGTTCGGATCAAGATCTCTTTTTGCTACAGAGACCTGAGGACAAATTTCACACATATGCAAGATCGCAAGACGAGACAGCGTTGCTTAGGCTCATTAGAAGCTGCTTCACCACCACAACCTGGACAGCATGTTTCAGACACAAATGCCAGACATATGTAATATTCATCTAGTCCAACAGGGATGTACAACATGTCCTTATCCTAAATGATATTGATTGGCATGACTCCCACAGTGACACGACATCTACGCTCAACACATCGTCATGCTGAAAGACTCAATAAAACTCCCAGAACGACATACATCACTGCTCCCCGTCACGTCTCAGGTACACGCCAACATGGCCGCTGCAGTATACCTGCAACAGGTGACGCGGACCTTCGTACAGACGCAGTGAGGTCAGGTTTAAGCAAGAAAAAGGACTTGGTAAGGTTTAATATACGTTAATTATGTAACTTCAATTACAAACACACACACACATCACATAACAGCTTCAAAATCAAATGAGTCATATATTGTGTAATGGTTGCAGTTTGGTTAGGTTCAGGCGACAAAGCTACCTGGTTAGGTTTAGGAATAGATCAAGGTTTGGGTTACATTAAGTAACTAAAGTTTCCACGTAAATGTAGAAGAGTCGAAGTAGAAAGCAGCAGAACATTTTAATGCTCACGTACAGCGCAGGTTTCTCAAAGCTGTACCGTACAGTATTTGAAATCACGTGTACTCGGTTGCATTCTGTCACAGAGGCTAACGACATGTAGCTTCCACTTTCCAAGTCAAATACAAACTGGAGCCTGCTGAGGCCTCCTCAGCGTTGAAGGTTACAGAGGGACAGATGGCTGCGCTTGTTAACAAGGTGCCTTGTGAAATGCCTTTCAGCCATGTTTGTGTGATATACTGTGACGTGCTCCAGCGAGTAGCTCATCGCAGAAGTTGACAGCTCGTCACCTAGCAACACCAGCCTTTAAATGTTCATCCGATGTTGGGAGGGGAAACACCCACCCAGAGGCCTGAAGCTCCGACGCTGCTTCCAAAAATATGTCCAAAAGCTGTTAAACTCACTTTTGAACGATGGTAAAAAAACAAAAAAAAACAAACATGCACAACGGCTGCGGTGTCGTGAGAGTTTATAAGTCTGTGCACAAACAGTTTGAATTCAACTTTAAATGCAGAATTAGCTTAATGGTGGGATGTGAAGTAAGAGAGTTTGTACATGTTCAAGCATAAACACAACAAATACCATGAAGACATTCATAAACACACACACACACACACACACACACACACACACACACACACACTAAAGGAGACTAAAGCTGATTTTTCTGATATCATTTTTAAATCTTGGCAAAAAAGAACACAAAAAACAAAGCCATTTTAACACTTCAAACATAAACTAAAATTAAAGATTCTGATTCAGGTGGACTACTGTTGCGCCCCTTGGTGTTCTGTAGTGTGACCTGTTTATTGATCTTGAATATCATTTCTCATCAACAACATCCACCCATCAATCAAATCATCACATCGACGGCTCGTCTCTCCTCACAGAGGTCTCTGTAAGATGACTAGATGAGTGTTTGAATAATGGATTGATGTATAGATTCACAGGCAGTCCAGAGATAACCAACTGATTTCTACGTCGGTCGATGAACATTTACAAAAGAAGATTCTCTGAAAAGTGAAGCCTCCACACAGAATCCTCCACTGAGCTGTTTATGATCCTTGTAGTCTACCACGAAAAACACTGACTGGTCCATTATGCAGTAATAGTCCATGGCTCTGCTGGGTAATAATGAGATCTCAATGTGTCCCGGAGCCATGGAAACAAGATAATACGAGTTGGTAATATAATGGGAATGTGTTCTTGTGTTTTCCACTGTGCGTTTTTCACTGCTTGTGTGAGATCCTGCTATTCCACCCTGCAATTAGCTGGAGTGTGTGCGCGTGTTTTCCGCGGGTGCGAAGTGTGTGCATGCGTGAAAGTAATCCAGAGAGATGCTGTTAACTCTCATCTGTTACCATAACAACTGCAGCAACCCCACTGTTAGTGAGTTGGCTGACTGGGTGACCGCAGGGCTGTCTGGCTGGTAAGCTTACTCCTGGACTCACTGTTTGATCAGCAAGCAAGGTCACAATTTACTGACTGATGCGCTGACAGACAAACAAACCGGCTGCTGGAAGCACAGAGAGTTTATTCTTTCAGAGACATTTCACAGGAAACAGTTAAAGCAGCTGGTTCAGGCAGAGGAGCCATTTGACAGTGTGAAAAAAATAAAGGCACACTAAAAGATTAAACAGCCCTTGATGTTTCAGTGATGTCTATAAGAAAATTGGGTGGTGGTTGATCAAACCTAAAAATAATGGTGGCATAAGTCATGAAAAAATCTACATAATTTCAAAAATGCAGTGATATGTATTATTAAAAGGAGGTAATTGATCGGTCTATTCATAAATATGCTTGAAATTGTGAGATGATATTGCTGAGGATTATTAGAGCAAGATTAAAATTGTAGGTAGATAACTGTTACTTATGCAACACACATGTAGAAACAATAGACACACCTGTTTTCCAAAACGATAAGTAGGCTACATTTCTTCTCTTCTTCTTTTAAAAATATCCATTTGGGAGTAATCTCAAAGAGCAAAAATACTGCATTTCCAATCAATATTACGATCATTGTAACAAAATAAATATATATGTTAATGTTGCCAAATCCACCCATTGTGGAATACACACATTTTCTATACTTCACAGGTGTCTAAAAATAATAATTAAAAACACGTTCAGTGCAGCCCCATTGCCTGTTTTCCATATGTCTTCTTTATTATTATCTATTAATTTAGTTTTCTTTACTTGTAAATGCCTTCTATGTTACTGTGTTATTGCAACAATCAAAACCTTTTCGTTGCGATTACTGTTTTGCTTTTTACTTCTTCTTTTCCACAATAACCACCATGTTATTGTTTCCCAATGTGTAAGCATTTATGATTCCGTATATCCTGTGTGTGGGAGGTGTGAGTCTGTTATTTGTATTGGTAGCTTGAATTGTACAGCAGTGAGTCTGTGACTGTTCTTTATTATATAATAAAGTAAAGAAAAACTTTGGTGAGGAGATGCTGCCATCTAGCGGTAAGGATTTAACATTGCACATTGGAGGTTTACATTGGAGGTTTATTTGTTTGTATCCTAAAAAGAAAATCGTGTCACTTTGACAACAAAAGCAGGCGTTTACTATTTTACTTTACCTTTTCTTTATTTGAAAAGATAAGATAACTTATATGTTAATTTAAGGAAATTGTTGTCAGCAGCTAATCTTGTGCCTTTTCCCTAAATACAAACAAAAAAAGGATACTTTTTCCTCCAACTGCTAAATTGATTTAAAACTCTTTATTCGATGTCAAATCCTTTATACCTTCATGAAGTCCAGAAAGAGTCGAAGAGAGTAAATAAAGCAGCTGACACGGACGCATTTAGATGTTACACACATGCCTCAGTCTGTCCAATCAGAGGACGCGTCTAGACAACGTAATTCCGTTCATGTGACGAACTGACATGGAAGCCTCCACGCGCATATCTAAACTGTAAAGACACAAACTGTACCCGGCTAACTCGTCTTTTGTTTTCTGTAGATATGAGGTACTTGCTCCGACTGGGGCACTCGTTTGCCCGCCTTCACGTCCGCTTATGTCACCAAAGTGTTTACAACAGCCACTCCAAACCGCAGACAGTGAGGGTGGACCTTGGAGACAAGTGAGTTGACTTTCGAAGCCTCCGTTCAGTTCAAGTGTTCAGCTGATCGGCAGCAAGACATAACGCTAAACTTACAACGGCTGTCAGTGTGTAGCTAGCTGCTGCTGTTTTGATAGCCTCACTCTGACCCGTGCAGCTCTTTAAAAAACAAAAAACAGAACAGAGAACTGGGAAGTGTTGAAGACGGGATTAAGTAGCTAACTTTGTTACCTGTAAATATGTCAGTGGTGTAGTATCTCATACATTTTGATATGCTGTGCTCTCGTTGTTTTTGCAGGAAACTTGAAATCTCTTCGGGGAAGTTTGCTAGATTTGCTGATGGATCTGCTGTAGTACAGGTACAGAAACATGTCAACACTTACACCAAACATGTGCATGGCAGCACCTGGAACCTGCTAGACATCCTCTTTTATCCACATTCGTCATACATGTTGCTTCTTCTGTTGCTATTACTGTATAGATCCATGCTGTATATACACTGTTTACTGCATATCTGACTGTCTATCTTTGGATAAAGGATGTGGCCTCCGTTGCTCTTCCTGAGGTTCCTCCCCTATGATAGAGGGATTGTGAAGTATGATTTAGGCCTTTAAAAGTACATTTGCGCAGCTTGACTTGAGTTGACCCTTAAATATTGAACCAAATTAAAACATTGCTAGTTAATAGTTACATTTTTGAAAACTACAAAATGTTATCTGACATAACCTTACCCCGACTTTCACATATTCAGATGAAAATATTCACATTGAAGAAGGTAGAATACTTGACGATCAATTGAATCTTTGAAGCTGTAGTGTACATTTTTTTTCTAAAAACATGTGTGGAACTACTGCGTACGCTGTAGTGAATTTAAACTATATTTTTCATTAACCTGTTTCATCTCTTTTTGAAGCTGGGAGAGACGTCCGTGATGGTCACTGCTGTGAGCAAAACCAAACCCTCTCCATCTCAGTTTATGCCTCTTGTGGTATGTTCTCAAACATTAATGTAAAATTGTCAGTCTTCTCTGTTTGGAGTTAATCTTACTCATTCATAAGAAATGTTCTCTGCTCTAGTTACATCTATGTAATGTAAATGTATTTGGTAGAGGCATTTGTGGGTCGGGTCATGAATGAATGTTCCCTTTAATTCAAAGGTTGACTACAGGCAGAAAGCAGCTGCAGCAGGTCGAATCCCCACTAACTATTTGAGGCGAGAGCTGGGCACCACTGACAATGAGATCCTCACCAGCAGACTGATAGGTGACTTGATAATAATGTGTCTTATTTTATTAATAACTTGATGCTGAATTTAGTGGTTTCACTGACAGTTCCTCGTGTTTTTGTTGCTCAGACAGGTCAATTAGACCACTGTTCCCTTCCGGTTACTTTTATGATACTCAGGTCAGTTCAGTTTTAAATCGTTTTCACCATTATCTTTTGCCATCTTTTGTTTTTTGAACTAAAATTAGATTAATTTGTATTTGTCTCCAATGTCTTGTGTATGTCTGAAGGTCCTTTGTAACTTGCTGGCAGTTGATGGTGTCAATGATCCAGCTGTGCTGGCTATAAATGCAGGTGAGTTAAATCTCAGACATCCTTGTTTTCCACAAGGTAAAGTTTTGTTGTTCAAACCCTTGGCTAAAACAAATTATCTTTCATTAAAGCTTCTGCTGCTCTGGCCCTGTCTGACATCCCCTGGAATGGACCCATAGGTGAGGAACACGAAACAGATTTAGGCCTGTTGGCATATAATTAGAATTTTTTACCTTCAATCCTGGTTTTCACTCATTCACTCAATTTCAATTATTGTACATTTCATTGAAATGAACTAGCTTGGGACTCCATGCGTGTTTGTGTTTTTACAGGTGCTGTGCGTATGGGCATGGTAGATGGAGAGATGCTGATCAACCCCACCAGGTCAGAGATGTCTTCCAGCACTCTCAACCTGATTGTGGCCGGAGCCCCCAGCAGTCAAGTGGGTAAGTTGGCAGACTGTATAACACTCCCAACAGAAGCTCAGAGGTTTATTTACTGAAAATTGATGACGTATATCTTCAACGCAAATGTGCTTAACATCTGCAATTGTCAGCTCAGTGTCTCAGGTTATTAACTATCCTTTCAATTGCATCATACACCACTTTATTTAATGTGACTGTCTGCCAGTGATGATTGAGGCATCAGCTGAGAACATGCTGCAGCAGGACTTTTGCCACGCGGTGAAGCTGGGAGTCAAACACAGCCAGCAGATCATTCTGGCCATCCAACAGATGGCGCGTGAGCGTAAGGTCACCAAGCGGACTCCGATCAAGGTCTTCTCAGCCCCGACTGACGTGGTGGAGCATGCTCGGCAGTAAGACCAGCGATGATTCTGTTTTCCGTAGTTTCACTTGGAATGTATTTAGATATGATCTTCACTTTTCAGCAATTGTAAAAAACATTTAATTGTTTGTAAATGAGACAAATCCAGTTGATATTCTTGTGATGGTTAACCTACTGGGAACCTTGATGCAGCAGTATCTGAGCATAATTTCTCATAACTGCGTGACAAAAATAGGATTTATGTCGTTTTATCTCTTAGTAATGACTTGTTTTTTCTTTTCTTCTTTGCAGATTAGCTTCTGAGAGAATCTATGCTGTTTTCACTGACTACACTCATGATAAGGTAAGGTTCTCTCACAACATCATGTGGCCATTTTGAGCCTATTTTAGCAAGTATTCAGTTTTCTGTGTCTGTGGATGAAATGATTTTAAAGCAGCCAGAATCACTGATGTGTTTCTTCTCTGTGATCTGAAAATATTTATGTTTTTCAGGAGTTTCCGATTATTACAACATTAATCATATCACTATCTCGTCTTAGATTTCAAGAGATGAAGCCATCAACAAAATTCGACTTGAAACTGAAGAGAACCTAAAAGGTAGATTATCTTCATGTTGCATGGAAACAGTTTTAAGTTGGCTGTTTCAATTATTGGTGCACAGTCATTTATTTCTATTGGTTTCGTTTAAATTCAGTCAAGTCTTATTTGTCAGCTGAACAGTGTCAATTAATGTCTCCGAACTGTAGAAAAATTCCCTCAGGCTGAGCCCTTTGAGGTCATCGAGTCCTTCAACACAGTGAGCAAAGATGTCTTCCGCAGTTTAGTGCTTAATGAATACAAGAGGTGAGTCTGTGGTGAAGTGAATGTATAATGTATTATAACACATGGATCCCTGTAAATGATGCAAAACTTTTTGTTGTAGATGTGATGGGAGGGAGCTGACGTCTTTAAGAAACATTTCCTGTGATGTTGACCTCTTTAAACCGCTGCATGGCTCAGCTCTGTTCCAGAGAGGACAAACACAGGTAGGCACAGAGCGGGAACGCCACAGTAATTTTGGGAAAGAAGAATGTCATTGTACCCATTTTATTAAAGAGATGGAAGACTAATGTTTGTTGATTATATATGGGTGTTTGACTTCCTAAAGTGTTAAAGTAGAGTTTCACTGTGGAAAAAGCCTTTATTTAGACTTTAACAGAGAAAGCTCAGTCCTTGTTCTGTTTCTTTCCCCATAGGTCCTGTCCAGTGTCACATTTGATTCCCTGGAATCCAGTATTAAAGCAGATCCGATCACCACAGCTTTGAGGTAACAGACATTAATCCGCACATTCGTACTATTTAAATTATTGACACAGTTCAGTTGCCAAACACATACAGCTTATTAAATGTCATGATTTGCTGCTTTTCTTTGTCATTCATCATAGTAAATGAAGTGTTTGGGGTTTAAAGGTTGGTTTGAAAAAAGAAGCAATTTGAAGCCTTCACTTTGGGCTCTGGGAAATTGTAATGAGCATTTTTGAGCAAAATAATTAATCTCATTGATGGTAGCAGACATATTTTCCTGTCTGTGTCTGAATGGCATGACATACATGACATGTATTGTCTTATGTGGTAGCCTAAATTGTCAACACAGATCAAAATAAACCATTGAGAGGTTTTTCATTCATTTTCTTTCTGCAGTGGCATCAAAGACAAAAACTTCATGCTTCATTATGAAGTGAGTAAAATGCTGTTTTCTTTTTTAAAGTCACATGGAATATCAGGTGTATGATTGTGTATGCCTTAGTTTAGTTTTCGAGGTAAATTTGAAATCAACATTGCCTTTATTACAGTTCCCTCCATATGCAACCAATGAGATTGGGAAGATGGGAGGCATCAACAGGAGAGAGCTTGGACATGGTTTGTAGTCATTGTCTTCATTCCCATCAAGAATCTTATGGACAAAGACTGTAAATGTGGATGTGTTTGTTGATGTGTGTGTTTATCTAAAGGGGCCCTGGCTGAGAAATCTCTGAGACCAGTCATTCCTAAAGACTTCCCTTTCACTATCAGGGTCACCGCTGAGGTGCTGGAGTCAAACGGTGAGTGTGGTGACGGACTTTTTAAGTTTTTAAAACAACACTGTCGCCGCAGGAAATCTATTTATTGTCTAGCAGGATGTCTGAGACAGGAACATGGGGTTACAATGTCTGACAGTGTATTGCTGTATTTCCCTTCCTCTCCCTATATCCACCTCTTTATGTTCGTTCAGGATCCTCCTCAATGGCTTCAGCGTGTGGAGGCAGCCTGGCACTGATGGATGCAGGTACCACTACCATAATGTCTGTTGTCGATTTTAATTTCGTCTCTTTTTTGTTTACAATGCCACTTAAAGTGGATGGATATATAGGACATGTCAAGATTTGCTTTAGTGTTTCAATTCACATAATAAAGTGAAGTTGTGTGATAATATGTAGCTAATATGTCCAAATTTGTGTCTTCCAGGTGTGCCCATCTCTTCTCCTGTTGCAGGTGTAGCAGTGGGCCTCATCTCCAAGGCTGTTCCAGGGAAACCTGATGAGATCCAAGACTACAGATTACTAACTGATATTCTAGTATGGAGTACAACTGTAGCAAGTGTGTGAACAACTTAGTTATACTGGAGATGTTGAATATGCGCTAATTGTTATTTTCTAACCAGGGAATAGAGGATTACCTCGGAGACATGGACTTCAAATTAGCAGGAACAAACAAGGGCATCACTGCATTACAGGTACTAGCAAGTTGGCTCATTCTGTAGCTGAAGAAATATTTCTCCTGGCCTATTTTGTGATTGTATTTTGTTCTTTGGTTCCTATATTATACACATTTATTTAACCTCCAGGCTGACGTAAAGATCCCAGGTTTGCCTCTGAAGGTGGTCATGGAGGCCATCCAACAGGCCACTGGTAAGTTTAAGGGAATAACGTTTTTTCACAAAAAAATAAAGTGTGTACACATTTTTGGTGGTGGGTTTAATGTTTCAATATTATTATTCTTCAGTGGCAAAAAGGGAAATCTTGGGCATCATGAACAAATGTATCGCAAGCCCCAGAAGGACTAGGAAGGAGAATGGACCTGTTGTTGGTAAGACTTGTGTTTGAACATAAATTTGTGTTCACACATTTTGAAGGAAGAGGATGATTGTTGTGCATGCGTTCATTCTTTCCTCAGAAAATGTCCGGGTGCCTGTTTCCAAGCGAGCACGTTTTGTGGGTCCAGGAGGCTACAACCTTCGCAGACTACAGGCTCAAACGGGTAACATTAATATTAAACTGATTAAGAAAACAAGTTACAATACGTTTTTTGATTGAAGTACAGTTTTGTCATCTGATCAGTTTGTTGCACAACAGAAACTTTTAACAGAATGTTGTAACTGGAGCTTTTGATTTTTCCTCTTAAGGTGTGACAATTAGTCAGGTAGATGAGGAGACTTTCTCTGTGTTCGCTCCAACGCCAGGAGCCATGGCTGAAGCCCAAGAATTCATCACTGACATCTGCAAAGATGATGTGAGTCTCAAACGCTTGTAAATGCATGCAGATGTTTGCATGTGTATATATACACTATGTGCATTAAAGTGCTTGTATCTTTCTGTCTTCTGTTGCAGCAAGAACAGCAGCTGGAGTTTGGTGCTGTCTACACTGCCACCATCACTGAGATAAGGTAAACTATTGCATGTAAAAAAGTATTTGTTGCCAGTCATTAGCAGTCAATTTTAACATGCTGTCTAGCAGAATTTTATTCATGTTTTCCATAAATACCAACAATCTAATCATGAACAAGTCGAGCCTTTAGCATTCAAACAGCTTCTGAAGTCTTTTCCTGCTCTGCTTCAGGGAAATTGGTGTGATGGTAAAACTTTATCCCAACATGAGTGCTGTCCTGCTGCACAACTCACAACTGGACCACAAACGGGTTAGAAAATGTCCCTCTGCGTACTGTTTGCCTTCATGTCCATGTTTCCATTTGGATTTTAGAGGGTAATTTCTCTGTATTTTCTTCTTTTAGATCAAACATCCAAGTGCTTTGGGTTTAGAGGTGGGACAGCAGATACAGGTACGTATCAGTAACTACAAGCTGTGTTGTCAAAAGTCGCCTCCTGTGTTTACATTCTGGGCTCACCTTCTCTGCCAACAGGTCAAGTACTTTGGACGGGACCCAACAGACGGAAGAATGAGACTTTCACGGAAGGTGCTCCAGTCCCCTGCGGCGACTCTCGTCAAGACAATGAGTGAGAAACAGAGCATTTCCATGGGTTCAAGCAACAGCCACACGGACAGCACTGGTTTGTGACACATCAGGCTAACTTCTGGCTTTGCAACCAAAGTGGATTTTAACTTTGGTTTAAACAAAGAGCATCAGATCCAGTGCCGTACATAAAAAGTTTTACCCTGCTGCTGTGGTGGGTATGGACTCGGTTAAACCGCACTGGAGTGGACTGCAGCTCATCACATAACAGTGTCCTGCTGTCATTGTGCGTCAATGAATGTGCACAAACTGAATGAGCACTTGGATAAGAACGAGCAGTGGACACACGTTTTCAAATATTATAAATCTGTTGTAATTTTAAGTGTCCCCTTGTATGGTGTGTTGTTTTCAGATTTGCCAACTCAACATTGACTGCATCAGGCAGTAGGGGGGTTATATATTCTGTCAGTGTCCTCTGTCACAGTGATCTATCAGATTTTACCCAACAGACACAGTGCAATCTAACAATGTTTTTTTTTATTCATGTGTGTGATAACATTGCCTCTTGCGTGTATGGGATTTACCACGTGTCTGCCAAGATCAAGATATGGACAAAGAAGGAAAAGTGGGAGAGGTTTTGTTATATTTCCCTTTATGTATTGTATGTGAGTCATCTATAAATAAAACAGTGTTGGTTTTGTAGTGATGCAATTCCCAAACATTTTGAGCAGAATACATGCATACATAAAAAAACAGATGATAATCTTGCTGAAGCCAACAACAAATGAAGTGCCACAAATTGTACTAGCTCAATACAACAAGCCAAAACGGTATGAAACCAGTTGTAATAAAAGTAAAATTACCTCTTAGGCTTAGCTGGTTGCTAAAGGTAAAACACCCAAAAACCAGGCAGTGATAGTGACACTATGTTAAGGTTGAAATCATCTTCCACCCACCGTGGAGCACACCTAGTCATTCTACCGCTGTAATACACGGCAGCTCAAATGGGCAAATAGACAAGGACCTCGTCACCAATTGTAAGTCCCATGAAGACACCTGCTTGACATCCAAGATGCAAAATTCAAGATAACTTTATTTGTCCCTCTAGAAATGTGTCCTGGACATATAGTTTACAGCATAAAAGATGCAATATAGTGCTGTTACAGACATAAAGCACAGACACATGCGATCTTAAATTTATTCAGGTACATGCAACACACAAAATAATGTCATAGGTGGAGTTATGTGCAGGGTTCAGCCAGTGGGCTTCTATATACTCAAATGGTGAGGGACAGATCCTTACACCCATGAGACTTTCACCCCTGAGGCTCAGAAAATTGGGAAATACTCATGATAGGAACCGCTGTGTCACACTGTCTGGACCTGCTGCTCCACTGGTGGTTTATCTGATAGACTGAAGATTTTTTTACTTAATTAAGAACGCAATTTTGCCTCCTGCAGAATTTGTAGCCAACTTACATTTATGATTTGACACTAACCCATCACAGAAATATGCACCAAGTTGAGAGGGTGACAACTGAAATACATTTGAATACTATGAGCATGTAGGCTTTCGTTTGACATATGTTGTACCTGAAGATTTTTTGGGGGAATAATACAAAGAAACAGAAAGGCTTGACTGTACCCTTCAATCCAGGCTGGAGCATTATTAGTTTTATAAGAAATGGTTCCTTTTGAGCAGAGATATTGAAGTACTCGCTGCAACATGGAGGGTTTTTTTGTCTGCGCTGAAAGACATTAAGGATGCTCAATATCTGTACTCATAAACTGAACTGGTGTTAAAATGATGTGTGTGTCTGTTTGTCTTACTGGTCCAATGGATAGGTGCTGGGAAAAAGCTTCATGTTTGATCCTAGAGCTTAATACATTCAGAAATACAGTAACAAAATAATATGGAGAACTATTATTCATGTATTTATTCTTTAGATTTTAATCATTTGGATTTGAAATTTAGTTTTAACAGTGGTGCAAGACTGTCTTTGTTTAAATTAAGTACGTAGAACACTACTCAGAATTAGTTAGGGATGTTGGTATACAGGTACATATATGCATGTGCATGGGTAAGCAACAAAAGTCAAATGTGTTATTTTTGGGGACCAAATAATAAAAAATCAGATATGTAATAAAATAAACAAGTGAGACAGTAAAAAACAAAACAATACCCATCACCAATTTTGAGTATTGTTATAGCTTTTGTTGTAAAAGCAGCTAAAAGAAAAGGCTTATTGTTATATACGAGTCACCTGCAGGTAAATGTTGCTGCTGTTCCCTTCGGTGCCGGTAGGTGGCGCGTTGATCTTGTGGTGGCGCGGTTCCCATTGGATGATGTCGCTCGGAGGAGGAGACCCCGCGGCAGTTAGCGCTTGATTGACGTCGAAGAAGAAAAAGAACACAAGATCGGATTACAAGATGGCGGTCTGTGGACGTTAGCAAGAAGGCCGTTAGAGTTGTTGTGTTCTCTGTGAATTTTCCTGTTTAACATTAGGCCTCCTGTTGAGTTGCTTCACATCGTTAACGTAATGTGTTTATGAAATAGCTACTGATATATTGTGACTGATATAGTGAACTTCACTTAGACGTGCATGTTTTGTAACATGCGGGTGGAAACAAAGTTAACAGGTCGAGGGTAGGAAAACACCAGACGGGGTGAGGTGATAGCTTGTTAGCAGCCAGCTAGCCTGCTAGCTCCGACTCGGTTAACCATGTCGGACACTCGGCGGCGAGTGAAATTGTATACGCTAAACGAGGATCGGCAGTGGGACGATCGGGGTACCGGACACGTTTCGTCTACCTTTGTTGAACGGCTGAGGGGGGTATCATTATTAGTTCGGGCCGAATCAGACGGTAAGTTCCCATTTAGCATAGCCGCATTGACGTTACGTCGGCTAGCGTTAGCATGCTAATTCCTGGTTGTTCGGACATAATGATTCAGTTTGCTATTATGTACACTTTGTGGACTTACTTGGCTTTTTTAGTATTTGAATATCATGCCGCATTTGGACCCAGTCGTTTCAGACTGTCAGAACAACCAGTATTAACACTGTTATTAGCTAAAAGACTGTCATTTATGGAATAGCTTAGTGCTAGCAAAGCCCGTTGCTTTAGCAGGCGACGTGATCTCCGTAGCATGGGGGGCCTTCAAAGTCTAGTCTTAAACGTACAAACTTGTTATTACTCAGGATCACAAACCATTACGTGTTCATGCAAACATCATGTAAAAGTTATTAACGCTGGAAATGGGCTGGCAGTGGCTAATTAGCCCTGCTGATGTTAGTTTCAAGTTTTCTGTTTTATATAACATTGTTTTATTCACGTTTCACAGTGTCCTTTTAACGTTGAATACTCAGAACTAGGCCAATTAAGCGATCTTAACTTCCAAGAATATGTTATCATTGGATCATTTTTGTTCTGATACTTCGCAGTGGCTCTAAAGTGAAAACTTACCCAAGTCTTTGTGTTTTTAGGATCAGTACTGTTGGAGTCGGAGATAAGCCCGAATACCGCATATCAGAAACAGCAGGTAAGAATAGGTTCGATCAACTCAAATCTCTCACATACCCGTGTGATCCAAGTTGTCAGCACTTCAAAAATTATGAGCAAGAGTGTTATATCTGACTCTTTTGTAGTATAGGCTTGTAGAGACTTGTTGCAGGACAATTACTGCTACCATGATGCAGTGCACACAATGGGATTTCATCATCAGGTCTGATTTGTAAACCAGGGAACAAGTAACTAATAGACAGATCACATCATCATACTTGTTGTTCATATTTTTGATATTGTGAACCATGATTAATATTTGATATTTGTGACAGAAATTTGCCACAGTTTTTGAGTTTGGAAAAACACATCTGAGCCAAGTGTTTCCTATGTATGTTGTTGACAAAGTGATCCAATTCATTTTTATAGGACTTGTTTCCAGGCTTATACATTCTCAGCCATGAAAGTGCCTGTATGTGTTTAGCTCATATGTGTTTTTTTGAGATTGACCTTTCTGTCTGAACAACTGTGTGAATATGGTAAGTACAGTTTGATGTTTCTTTCTCCCTCTTGCAGGACACACTGATTGTCTGGTCGGAAGCAGATAATTATGACCTTGCCCTAAGTTTCCAGGAAAAGGCTGGCTGTGATGAGATCTGGGAGAAGATTTGCCAGGTAACGTCATTCATGTTTTACCAATGTTTTGTGCATTGTTTAAAAATGTTTGTTCTCTGGAGGGTACACAACAACAGCTGTGCAGGTGTATTAGTGTAAAGATAGTTGACACTGCCACAAGGTAATTCATATTTACAGTTAATTATTTCCTTTGTATTTACCTACAATTTATTGTCCAGGTTCAAGGCAAGGATCCTGCCCTGGACATCACCCAGGACCCCATTGATGAGTCGGAGGAGGAGCGCTTTGAGGAGATTCCAGAGACAAGCCATCTGGTAGAGCTCCCTCCATGTGAACTAAGCCGACTGGAGGAGATAGCTGATCTGGTCACCTCTGTCCTGTCTTCGCCCATCCGGAGGGAAAAACTAGCTCTGGCCCTGGTGAGCGAGGGCTACATCAAGAAACTCCTGGGTCTCTTCAGAGTATGTGAGGACCTGGACAACAGGGAAGGCCTACATCACCTCTATGAGATTGTCCGAGGTGTCTTGTTCCTCAATAAAGCGGCCCTCTTTGAGGTGATGTTCTCTGACGACTGTATCATGGATGTGGTGGGCTGCCTTGAGTATGACCCAGCGCTGGTTCAGCCTAAACGGCACCGGGAATTCTTGACCAAGACCGCAAAGTTTAAGGAGGTGATCCCTATCACAGACTCTGAGCTGCGGCAGAAGATCCACCAGACCTACCGGGTGCAGTACATCCAGGACATCATCCTGCCCACACCGTCTGTCTTTGAGGAGAACTTCCTGTCCACGCTCACCTCCTTCATCTTCTTCAACAAGGTGGAGATTGTCAGTATGCTGCAGGTAAGGATCTAAACCAGGTAATTTGTATTATTCTTTGAGGTACAGTTAATACTAAATTCTTTGTATAATGTATTTTCTGTGCCAAATTCCATACCAGTTCTGCATGTACAGTATTTCCTGAATCTTAAGTATAGTTTGACTAGTGCTTCTTTTTTCACTATTTTGCTACTGACTGACTGAATTTTGTTTGACAAATGCACGTACAGCCCTTCCTGTGGTTCCAGACAAGAAAATAAACTAAACATTTCTTCTCTTCTATTTTATTTGCATTAATTGAAATCTTAAATAGATGAAATGGGTAAGGATTGTGCTCATCTACCTGTACATGTTGTGATCAAGCAATGCTTATGGTCTCCCAGGAGACTTCTTAATTCATGGTACTTTTGTCCTTTAGTGAAATATGTCTCTTTTGTAATGTGACGACTGACCCATTTTTAAAATGTAAAATAATAAAAAAACATTTCTGAAAGGTCATTCAGCCAATGATTTAATGTCGATTTTATTGTTTCTACATGGATGTCAAAATGGAGCTCCTGTGAGGCATGTTATTTGAAAAACAATACCATATTATCATCTTCACGATGTTGAGGTTATCCATCCATTTCATGTTTGATTGTTTAGCATCCAATGATTGTGCTTCAGGGCTAAAGAGAAGTGAGGTGGCCATCTCTAATGAATCAGGGGCCTCTGTGTTGTTAGAATAGTTCACTTTTTTGATTGTTAATTCTTGGTGCTGCAAAACCTGAGTACAACTAACCAGGATTACGTTTTGTAATCCTCCACGTATTGTAGCGACTGTTTGTTTCTTGAGAGTCTTGATTTCTTAACCCGTTTTTCTTGCGTCACAGGAGGATGAGAAGTTTCTAACGGAGGTCTTTGCACAGCTCACAGATGAAGCCACAGAGGACAGTAAAAGGAGAGAGCTCGTAAGTCAAAAATGACAAATCTCCAGGCCAGATCATGTTTTTTGTGTTCAAAAAGCAGACGCAAACAGTTTTACCATGTTGGCTTTCATTGTTGTGAGAATACATAGTGTTCACTATTACTGTTGTTATATAGTTTCCCATAGTGATTTGAATGCGAGTTGCAGCGTTGTCAAGTTGTTTGTGATACTACAGCTTTGTCAACGTTATTCATTCAACAATGAAGGTTCTCACTCAGTGAAGTAGCAAATCATTCATGCCATGGGTCCTTACATTTGTCATTTATTCACTTTGAAACGGTCCACACTGTACAAATGACCAGTACATTGGTAAATGCTCTTTTAACTTTTTGCTTTAATGAGCCAACTGCTTATCAACCATTATGTTTTTCCTCTACTCCTCAGGTGAACTTTGTCAAAGAATTTTGTGCATTCTCACAAACGTTGCAGCCGCAAAACAGGGACGCTTTCTTCAAAACTCTGGCAAATCTAGGCATTTTACCTGCTCTTGAAATAGTCATGGTAAGTTCTGGGCACTGAATGAACATGAATGTTCTCCGTCGGTGTCAATAAAACAGTTGTTTTACTATGTTATGCCTATAAATGATCATCTCAGAAAACATTGTATGTGTGTGACCTCTCACCTCCTATATTTCTCCTGTTTAGGGAATGGATGACCTGCAGGTGAGGGCAGCAGCTACAGACATCTTCTCTTACCTGGTGGAATTCAGCCCCTCCATGGTCAGGGAGTTTGTCATGCAAGAGCCACAGCAGACAGATGACGTAAGCATTTAACCTCACTGTTAACAAGCATGCTTCCACTTTTTGGATGTCAGGCAGACTTCAACTAGCAGAGAAACAAATAAACTACTTTTATAACTTCTATTCCTATACACAAAATAAGTTCAGCTTGTATAGTTCAGTGAATCCACAATTTCTCCTTTAAGCTGACCAAATCTACATTGTTGTGACTTAATCTTTTCTGTTTGTGTTTTGTTTTTCTTACAGGATGTTCTGCTGATAAATGTTGTGATCAAGCAGATGATTTGTGACTCTGACCCAGAGTTAGGAGGGGCCGTCCAGCTGATGGGTCTGCTCAGGACACTCATCGACCCCGAGAACATGCTGGCTTCCACCAATGTAAGCAGAACCAACACACACACACACACACACACACACACACACACACAAATTCACATAGTCGAGGGCTACAAAATTGTGTATTGATGACCATGGTCATCATACTTGTAAGCACACAAGGATAGCTGACTTGGTGTTAAACCTGTGTAGCATATCTGTTTTCCCAAGTGATGCCTCCCAGTCACACTGCGGCCAGTCACGAAATTGCAACTTCACCCAAATTTGAAACATCAACAGCACATTTCAAAACTTAATGTCCTTTGTTTTCTTTTAGAAAACTGAGAAGACAGAATTTCTGAGCTTCTTCTACAAGTACTGCATGCATGTCCTGACGGCTCCTCTGCTGGCCAATACGGCACATGACAAAATCTCAAAAGGTAAGATGAGGACAGAGGCGTGACATAATATGATCCAAGCTGTGTGTTTCAGACTTCAGACGAATAGAGAATTTGACTGATCACTCTGTGTCATGGCCTTTCAGATCTGCAGGAGGGATCAACTAAGATCAACCCAGTCTGTCCAGGTGAGTGTTGTGTTTGCTGGAAATGATTATTCTTGGAGTAACATTATATGTCAGCTTGTTTTAGTCTGCAAGTTTAAATTGCATAGATCAATTGTTTGTGTTTGGAGAAATTGCATGCCTCATTGCATTCATTCATATCGTCAGGGTGAATAAGCTCTTTGCTGTTTGTTGTGTGTAGACAACTTCCAGACGGCTCAGCTGCTGGCGCTGATCCTGGAGCTTCTGACCTTCTGTGTGGAGCACCACACATACCACATCAAGACCTACATCATGAACAAAGACCTGCTCAGGAGAGTGCTGGTGCTCATGAACTCAAAACACACCTTCCTGGCTCTTTGTAAGTCACAGTGATTCACACACACGCATCCAACACCTCTGCTGCTTTGTATTTGCCTCATCAAACGCTCTGTCACAGTTATCCTACTTTCTGAATGAACTTTTATCACGCATACGGCTATGGGTTTTTCTGTAATCACTCTTAACTTCACGGAGATGTCTGTTTTTGTCCAAGGCGCCCTGCGTTTCATGCGCAGGATCATTGGTCTGAAGGATGAGTATTACAACCGCTACATCATCAAAGGGAACTTGTTTGAGCCTGTCATTAATGCCCTGCTGGACAACGGCACCCGATACAACCTCCTCAACTCAGCCATCATTGAGCTCTTTGAGTTCATTAAAGTGGTGAGTAGACGCATAAAACGTACCTAAATGAAAAGTATTCATCAGTGTAGAGTTTAAAACTGTAAGGGGGTTGTTTGTGGATTTATTTTTTATTGCTACATCTCTTTCCAGGAGGACATCAAGTCTCTCATAGCTCACATTGTGGATAACTTCTACAAAGCACTTGAATCCATTGAATACGTCCAGACTTTCAAGGGCCTGAAAGGGCGGTACGAGCAGGAAAAAGACAGGCAGAGTCAGAGACTCAACAGGTCAGTACAGCGATTGGACACAAAGATGATATTCCTTTATCCCCAGTTCCCAATGCTGCAACATTTATCTCCTTTTTCTGTTGATGACTGTACTTCACCCCCCTATAGATATCGCAGAGATGCTCGGTCGTTGGACGAGGATGAGGAGCTGTGGTTCAATGACGACGAAGACGACGACGATGGAGAGGCTGTGGAGAAGAGCCGAATGGAGGATGACTTCTCTGACAGCTACGGCAAGTACATGGAAGCCAAAAAAGGTAAGCTGCTCTGGTATTACTGAGGTGTTTGAAACGTTTTCCTTTTTATTGCAACAGTGTCTGATATTTACAGTCTCTGTAACTGCAGGAGCTGCCAACGGAGCTAATGGTGCCAACAACAACGGGAAAGCTGCTGCAATCCCACCTGCCTCACCTGCCGTCACTCCGAACAACAGTTCAACTTCCTCTGTCAAAACTGTTGCTCTTCCTGCCACACCAGTAGTGAAGGTAATGCATCTTGAGATCCAGTTATTTACAAACGCACCTGTCAGCAGCTACTTTTTAGCTACATCACTGCCATAGTTGAACTGTTGAAGTTTCAAAAACAGTTCTGTGTTTGAGGATGTTGAAGACTGAAGTAGAAGTTTTTGTCATATACCAGAAACAAAAGTTTTTAAATTGTGCAACAGCATGTTTCAAGTTTTAATCTCTCAGGTGAAGCTGCAGACAGAAGGGAAATAACAAACGCATCATTAACACAAAGATCTTAATTTCTCTTGATCATGGTATTCATCTTGTATTAATCTTTTTTCCTCCTTTGATTGGACCCAATGTTTTCAGAAAATGTTACACTCCTGAACAGCAAACGTATTTCTTCCTCATGTATAAATGAAAACTGATCCCGATGGATGGACAGCATCTGCAGGAATCTGTCTTTTGCCTCGCTTATTGGGGTTTCACTAACTAGAATTTTCACTGTTGATCAAACTGTTTCTTATTTTCTTAATTAATCAATTAGATGTTTGGTCTATAAAATGTCAGAAAATTGTGGAAATAAATGTCAAACAGTGTTTCCCATTTCAAATTTCTTCTTTTGTCCACAATCCAAAGAAATGTTGTTAACTGCTAGAGGGGAGTAAAGAAACCAGACAATCTTCACATTTAAGAGGCTTAAATCTGAGTTTTCCCCTTTTCTTCTTTAAAAATGACTCGAGCAGGTAAATCAATTTTCAAAATAGTTGGTGGCTGATTTAATAGCTGACAACTAATTGATTAATCCTTACAACTCTCTACTTGCTTGTCTTTAAAAAAAAATATTTTTCTTCCTTTCCCTTAGACTGCTCTGGTTGGTTTGGTGGACTACCCTGATGATGAGGACGAAGAGGAAGAAGATGAAGAAGAGCAGTCTCCGAGGAAGCGGCCCCGTCTGAGCTCTTAAGGCTGATTGTCCTCTGTTTGATCGTGGCGGACGGACACTGAGTCCCTCCCATCCTCCCTCCTCTGGTCGTCTCATTGGTCCTTGGCCTGCCCGTGCCACCTGTCAGTCTCACTGAGGAGACAGGCAAAGACGAACTCCCACCTCACTCAGTCCCTCCTGATCTCTGCTCCTCTTTTCTCCCTCGGTGGAAGGAGATGGAGAGCTTCTCTTTTGCAAAGAAAGACAGATCAGTCCGTTCCTTCAGCCCGCTGATTTTACCTCTTCCTTTTTACCAACTGCCTCCTCTAGGAGATCACAAAAACTCTTTTTTTCCTCACTGACCTTTTGCGCAAACTCATCACTCCTGTCTCTCATAAGACTCTCCTGCTCTCCTCCTGAACAACTTTCTCCTCCTCATTCACCATCCTACGTACCGACCGGAGAGTCTGCAGTGGATATAACGGTGCCAAGGCGGTTCCCAACTCTGCTCTGTTGCTATAGCAACAGCAGCAAGGAAGCTGCGGTACTAAAGCAACCCCGCAGGAACCCTCACATGTCCTCATTTGAACTCTCCCTTCCATCCACGTCAAACCCGAACCAATGAGCTCCAGAGACAAGAGGAAGCCGGAACACATCCAGCCAGTGTACGAACTGTTCAGCAGGCCAGTCAGGCTAGCAGGACTAGCCGTCATAGTTATAGAAAAAGCTTGACTGGCTGAAGTAGTGTGTGCTGCCCTGCCACAGAACTGTTCACTTTTGTCGGGTAGAGAGATCTAGACAACATAGAAGAATTACACAAAATGTGAGAGAGAGACAAGGGAGGGGACAGATGACAAAATGTACCAGGATGAACACTCAGCAGTAATGAGATCCAGAGGAGCCGGACTCAAACCTTCAAAAGCCATGGCGTCAGTTCGGCCAAGGCACACACAAAAACACACACAACGTCTCGCACACAGGACTGCGTTAGCCAGAAATCCTGTATTTCATGAATTTGTTAAAAAGTACTGTACAGATGTTATTTTTTTTTTTTCTTTTTAATCATTTGCCCCTGATCTGATTTTCAAAGGGGAGACAGACACCTACCTACCTGTGTATTTTTGTTGTTGTTGCACAAAAGGTGGGGTCACTGTTCACCCTTTCAGTCCAGTTCATTTGATTCAATGTAAAATGCAGAGAAGTTGCAAATGCTGGTTTTAAAAAATAACGTATTAAAACTGCAGTAAAGTCCTTTTTGCAGCCAACATTTTGAGGATGTCTGGAGTTTTGTATTTTAGTGGATTCAAGGATTTAGTGGCCTCGTTATGATGCACACAGACAGTAGCCCGGTTTTTGTTTTGACTGGGTGAAAAGCAGAGCTGCTGGTGTGCTCGGAGTAGATTTATTGCACACTCTTGTTTCAGGAGGTTCAGCTCTCGGCACCATTCTCTCACACAGATCTCAGGTTCAGAGTTTAATTTGCGTCAGAACGAAAAAAAAGGCTTCACATCTCGTCTTTGCACTGTAACACTCTATTCCTGAACGTAGAATAATTCCAGTGTGTTGAGGAGCTTTTATCTGAGTTTGAAGGTCCAGAATTGTCAACAAAAGTTTGATCCCGGTCGGAAATATTCAGCTTTGTTCCAGATCAAAAACAAGTTGTAGGGAAAACTTTTTTCTCTCCGTGATTGGATGAGCTGTTTTTTTTTATTAGTTGCGATGAAGATATGAAGATGATATAATCCCAGAGTCAATGCAGGACAGGCTTTGAATCCAACTGTGGAGTGTTTGAGACACACAACGAACAGGTTTGACAGTGTCAAGGCAATGAGACATTTCAGTGTTTGGTTGAAACATTTCTTGTGTTATATCTTCTCTCCTGGTTTCACCACAAGCACACAGAGAGACAGATGAAGGGAATCAAAAATTACTTTGAAAACATGCCAGATCAGACTTTTATCTTCAACAAGCAGCAGGGTAGGAGCACAAGTAAGATAATTATTGCCAATGTGCTCTTCAGGAGTTCAGCAGTACATGATCGCCGAATTGTCTTTCCTCCTGTCTGAAGCGTCACCCAACAAATATGACTGTTTCTGCTCTCCCTTGATGAATTTGTACCAAGTGCATTTACTACCACTATCCATTCTTAACATTTGTATGAATTTATTTGATAAGTTTTGAAATTAAATGTGACCCTGACGTTTAACTTGTGAATCGAGCTTTGTTTTTAATTTACCGATTTGGCAATTGGAGCTACAAAATTTCTAATTCTGAACTTTTCCTTTGAGTTGAGATAGTTGTATTTAATCAAATCTCTCAAACATGACCCTTGATATTTAAAAGAATATATATCATTGGAATTGTAACAGAAAAATATTAGGATACAATAATTTTTTTTCTTTTTAATTGTCACTCAGGATAGTGTTCCAATTAAACATTACAGCTGCAGGCAGCAGTGAGTGAGCCTTCACACACCGGTGCCTGTTGGGGCCTGGTCACTGAACACTGACCCGGTATACACAACTCTGAATTTTATGTTTATCACACAGCACAACGCAGCCATTTTTCATTTTGTTTCTATTTTGTGGTGCTGGAGAACACTCGTACATGAAAGTAAAGGACACGAGTACAAAAGTGCAGGGGGTAGATGACACCTTGGAAAGTTCATGCAAATGATTGTCACAAAAGGCTTTCTCACTGCTGCCAGAAGATGGCGCGGTGCCACTGACTCAAATGGCACGTAGAAGTCTTGGGGCCCACACTTACCAGACGTGACATTCACAGATGATTGGACTAAACACTGAACCTACAGCAACTTCCTTTTTAATGGAGATGACAATAACCCTTCACCATGTACCATCATAAAGGTTTTAAGGATTTTATGACCAAATTGTTGAGCCATTTTGTCATGACCATTACAACAACTCACAAGTGTACCAATCGTCATTGTTTTTGAGCATGTTCAGGCCCTCAAAAAGGAGATTCGCTTTGGCGTAGAAAGAATCAGAAATCCTTGCATTACATTACTGATGATATAAATCCATTTGCAAAACATCACAGCCCTTTCATTTGGATTCAAACACAAGACGGCAGTTACCTTCCAACTGACTGTAGCTCCGCACAAAAAGTCTGGAGTCCAGGTTGTTTCTATAAAATGTGATTTATTAAACAGCATACATGAAATACTGAATTCCTTGTGGAAAGCGACACACTGTACTCTTGGCCCCTTTAAAAACACATGGTGGTGTGTTCATCTTGACAACTTCCACAGTGCTCTAATAGGATGAGCTGCTACAGTGTAATCAGCTGTGTGATTCTTCCTTCTGGGAACTCTCTCGACAGTGGAAAACAAGACTGTACGCTTGTGCTAGCTAATGGTGCCTTCACCTCAACACAGGACTCTCGCAATCAAGTCTCTCTCCACCATTAAACCCTCAACTACAGGCCAGTTGAGTCTGTTTTTTTCTGTTGTATACAGAGAAAGAAGCTCAGGGATGTGTCCAAAATCACCCCACCAGTCACTGTCCCCTACATAGTAACATATTGAGCAGAAAAAAATTGTTATTAGTCATGACTTTGCACTATTACTGACCAGTGTAGTGTTGCATATTTAACATTTGCACATCTATTGATAGTGAAGCACTGCATCGTGGGACTTTTGCAGGTAGTGTACATGCCGTGAACACATTTGTCATTCCACATAGAATTTGGACACTCAACACTGTGGTGAAAGCCATCAGGAAGTCTCCGTAACATTGGGCTGACTGGTCTGTGTGCTTGCCAGCTGACATTTTCTTAACCTGCTCGGTCACACAGATGTGACCGTCTCACAGAATACTTGAGTGCTCTCTTGTGATCGGAGGATTCCACATACCGGTACATCATAAATATCAAGAAAGATATACCTTCTTCATGTGCAGCAGACAGCAATTAAAGGGACTGTGAGGAAGGAAGACCTCATACTTGTTTCTGTTTCTTTGGAAAACGCTGATCTGTGTTATGTAAAGTGAGTTATCTGTTTGACAGCGGCAGTGTAAAGGAAGCCTTGTGTGTGATTACAGGAGTAAACAGATATAGATATAAATGAGAATATTGCTGTTGGGAAGGGAAGTTACTTCTTAATCACTTCCTCTTTCAGCTTGTCAGCCAGATGTTTTCTCTTCTGCAGCTTCTTCCTCTCCTCCGCAGATATCTCCTGTGTGAAGAGACCAGACGACACAGTGGAGTTAATGACCGGATAGATGAGATAACAATCAAAAACCACCAGACCAAATGTTGAGGGAGTGGGGTCAACTACTAAAATACACAAATGTAAAAGCACACATGTATAGATGGAGAAGTTAATGGTGGTGGAAAGTTTGAGGTAGTTGCACTGTACTTTTTGTTCTGTCTTTCTGCTTCTCTACTCAACTCCATTTTGGAGGCAGATACTGTACTTTTTTTCAGTTAGCTTCACTTGTGCTGTAAATATAACCATAAATTATGCGAATGTGTGACATGGAGATGTAGTGGGATGTCAAGATGTCACAGAACTAAAAGGCAGGACTACTGAAGAGGTGTATCAGGCACTGCAGGAGCAGTGTTATCTGTCAGAGAGGGGCTCCTGTTTGCACAGACTTTAGGCTATTTAACTTTCGAAACCTTTTACATGCACAAGATCTGATATAAAATACTGGACAGTAAAAGTCTGAAAAAACATCAGACATAGGTTTTCAAGCATTAAAATTGTTCAACATTATAGACAGTGTTAGCAACATGATTATGGCCAGCAGCCTGGCCACACTCCAAAAGCAAAAATGAAACGTGGAAATTCCCAATTTGTTAAACACCTGTTTAGTCCATTAGGAGGCAAGTTTGTTTCGGCGGGCGTGCTTCCTTTGTGTCATAATTCATAACGAAAGCAAAGCTTATAGAGAACCAATCTGTACGCGGATGGTGTCAGTTTTCAACAGTCAATACACTGTGCAATCAATTTCTACTTCAGCAAGATAAGTTAAAGCAAAGCTGCTTATTGCCACTTAAGTAACCCGTAAACGTATGACTTTGACTTGTAAAAGATTATTTCTACAATGTGGTATTGCTGCTTTTATCTAAGAACAAGATCTGAGTACTTCTTTAAAGCCAGAAGAACAACTGGTTTTGGGAAAATGGTTATCCTACCAAGTGGTATCAAATATTCATAAAGCTTTACACATCCTAAAACCTTAAGCATACAAATAACTTTTAAAAGGATGCCATTTCAATCCACAGTAAAAAAAATAAACCTCATTCTCTTCACTTCTATGGCTTTAACAAGCTCAGACTGCAGTCTAGTCCTTGTTGTGTGCTTGAGGAATGGAGACTGAAGACGCTGTGCAAGACGGAGAACGACAGAGACAAAAGGGGAGAAAGTACTGCTACACAGCAAAAGCTTTGCAACACATGGGGCATGAACAGGTACACGTGTTCACATCAGGCAGAGGCAGCTGATGGATCACCTTCGGTTTGGAGGAGTTAGCAGAGTGTTGTGCTGGAGGAGGAGTAGGAAGAGGAAGAGGAGGAGTAGGGGTACAGGCCCCATTCCTCTGGGACTGTCCCACCACCTCCTGATAGGCCAGACCAGGTCAGATACAGGCAGAGGAAAATGAAGAACAAAAATCCAATAAACAAGTCAGAAGGATGACGAGGAGAGACAGAAAGAAAAATCAGGGAGGGTTAAAGAAAATCTGGTGAAATTGAGGATGTAAATTTTGAAGTTAAAAGATAAAAAATATGACCAAAATGAAAAGAAGGGATATTAATTCTGAATTACTAGGTCCTGGTGCAGTTTTTTTTATTTGGATTACTGTCGATCGATAGTCACGTTCAGCGACATGTTCTTTAACTGGCCAAAGTGTCTCCAACAGTCAAGTGGTTGATCTCTGACTTCTTTGTGAATATAACACGATGTAGTTACCGGGGTTGTGGCGGTGGTGGTGGTGGTGGTGGCTGTAGTAGTAGTAGTAGTGGGTGTCTCCTCTGGTGCGGTCGCCTGCTTGGTTTTCTGCTGTTCTTTTTTCAGTGCGTGCAGTTTGTCTCGCTGCTGACGCAGATACACTGCCCTCTGCTGGAGCTGCTCCTGCTGAGACGCTGACAGCTCCTGGAGGGGAAGTGGTGGAGGTGAAAACAGGAAGAGGTGCAGCCTGTCTCTTTTACGACTATTTTAAAATGCTACATACATCAGGATTAGTCAACAAAGTGAAGGAGGACTGGAAACGGAAATCATTTTGTGGTCTCCCAACGGGAGAGCCAGGTTTACCATGTAGATGACACTACAGAATAAGTCAAAGAACAAATTATACTGCATCTCACAGGTGATGTCCTGTCTTTAGCAGGCTCACAGACTCACTGTGTATGGCTTAGAGAAGCCAGCCTCCCTGTGTGCCTCCTCCAGCAATGACTCAGCTGCATTCTGGCTGCTGCTCTGCTCCTTGCTGTCAGGACTGAGGCTGACGGAGGGTTCAGCTGACTTTACTGGAGCCCTCACCGCTGGAAGAACTCTGGACTCCACACCGTTACTGCCACAACCTGCACACACAGATTTAAATCAGTTTGGTAACTGGAAAAGTGTGACTGTGTGATTAAAAGAAAACCAGTGAAGCAACTACGTGTGATGTGAAGTTAATAAGACAAAAGGAGGAGCGTTGGAGTCGGTGGAGTTACCTGCCGTGGGTTTAGCTGTGGAGCCGCTCTGAGCCGCACTCTTCTCATCTCCAGCTTCTGTGGCAGCTGTCTTGCCCTCTTGCTTTTTGACAGAATTGCCGTTGACCTGAAGCGAAAGACACACGGTCATTATTACACGTTGTCAAACACTGCATCAAAGTCACTTCTGGATACTGAGAAACATACTGAAATGCATTTTCCAATTGTTTTAATCAATTTAACTACACGATGAGCAACCTAATTTACAGGCTTTAAAACTACAAAGGCACTAAATGACACACCTACTACTTACTATCTGCCCTAAGGATGCACTGTTACCTTGGTTTTGATTTTGAAGCCAATATTGCTAACAAGATCGTCCCCTATTGAACAATATTCTGTTTTAGATGCCTAACCTTTTCGCCCTGTATTACAGATAACTTGAAAATGGTATTAATGCATCCTTAGAGTGTGCAGTAAATTGCCGTGTTATTACATCACTAACTCAAATGTACATGGATTGTTCAGTTACCAGTGTGTTTCCATTCACTAGTGGGGTGTGGTGACCATTAGTGCTGCTGTTGTCACCTTTCCCCTTGGCTTTGGCCTTACATTGGAATAAATAGCACATTGGAAACAGTTTCAAGTTAAGAAGGAGAGCTGGGGCTTTAAGGGAAAAGGAGATCTTAACACAACCATCAAAACATTTGTCTGAGTTGTTAAATTATGGGAGATAAAAGTCCAACAAAGGTAACCCAGGTAACGGAGTGCTACGTTTATCACTCCCCATGCCTTAAAAAATCATCTTTAATATCAGAGGTTTCTTGTTGGTGTGGCTCACACAAAACACCTCACAGGGTTCCAGTTTGGCAGCTCCTCAGGTCTTACTGGGCTAATGATGCCTTACCTTGGCAGTGTTGCTTTGTTGGCTGGGTGCAGGGGTGGTATTCTGGGCTTCACTGCTTTGTACCAGTGGCTTATCGGAGCAGCTGCTGGAGGAGGATCCAACCTCTTCATCTAATTGCAGCCTCCTGGACATTTCCTCATCATACTCCTCTTTTGACTTTCTGAGGACAAAGTAGCACAAGAGAAAATAAGAAGCCAGAAAGTTTTTGCTTTAACAACTGTTCAATACTAGCTCGGATCCAGGGCATACATTTGTTTTGCATAGCCTGACATGTCTGAACTGCTCATGCTACAGAGCATTCAAAAGCCCTCTTGGATTGTTTTTCAGATTATGTCTAGGTGCCAAGGCGTGATAAGAGCCATGTTGATCCAAGTTAAGCAGGTTCTACTCGTCGTTCAGTCTTTGGCTAATGGCACAAATGGACTAGAAACTAGAATAAGACACCACCGTCAGGGATTTCCACATGATAGCCACACTATGCCCCACTCGTTCACAGGGATCCCCTGGGAACCACACACAGATCCTTTAATTTGATTTATTTAACAACTTCAATTGCCTTAGACGACACTTCCGAAAAGCATTACCAGTGTATGTTTAGTTATATTGAGTATATATTTACCAGTACACAAATAGACAGAGAGAGATTATGGAAAAAGTAAACTACAACAGTACTGTTTGAATGACAGTATAGTTGCATTTAAGCATTTTGATCAGTCATGCTGTCTCTTGTCAGAAATCCTTTAAAGATTTTTATAGTACCAGAAATGGCCAACTGAATATTCTCCTGTGCTATTGATATCTCAATCAAGCTGAGAATTGTTATTATGTCTTTCTCCAATGGCGCAGTGGGCATCAAAAACCTAAATAAAGTGAGACAAGGGGGCCACTAGATATTTTTGATGAGACATCAATGACAACAAAACCAGATATGGGGACCACTGGCAGCAAGAAAACAGTTCTTTTCACACTAGACATTAAGACACCTGTTTTATTGGCAACTAAACTGAATACTTCTGATGAGACTAGAGGATTCTGCAAGCATTTTTTATTTTTAATGAGACTTTGGGACTAGTCAGAACATAACGTTTTGAATGAACATTGAACATAAAGAATATTTTGGTTTGCACAAATCTACATTGCCAACCTTTATTCCGTTGATTGGGTTGTTTGCAACATTAAGTTGACTTAAAACCTTTAAGGTGTAGCATCATTGCAATGAGGGACTAAAGAAAACAATTCCTTCGTGGTGCATTCAGGTGCTTGTAGAGACGTCAGTTGCAGGAAAGCATTGCATTGACAGTGCATCTGGAGGGGAGCAGATGCAGGAAAATGCAGTGCTGATAAGAAGCCATGGTAGCCTGGTAAGACAAAGGGGATAGATATACTATTTTTCTCAGTGGCTTGTTTAGTGTCAATCCTTCCAACCTAAATTAGCTGGACCCTAAGGAGCTTAACTGCTGTCCCATAACACTCAGTGTGTTCTATTTGGCCTGACTGCAACTAGTGAAATCCCATTAGAGAGCAGGGGCAGGAGATCAAACCTTTGCACATACAGCCGACTGTAAGATGTTTTACAGAAAACTTCCATGTCAAAGTTATATAATCTTGACTTTTCCGCATAAATACGTAAAACCAACAAAAGAAACATTAAATTCAGTGTGTCAAGTTGTTAGCTGACTCATCATTAGACCCCCTAAATCTCCATCTCCATCATCTCCACATTTCAGGGATCATAATATTTTTTTGATTCTACCTTTTTTAATTCACTGGATAAAACTGGACAATTCAAGACCTGCCAATACGACAGTCCATCATCAAGACAGGATATATAAGAAAATCAAATCATTGTTTCAATCAAAAATGTAAAAATCCCAAAGGGTGGACAGTCAACGTTGTGTGTGTGCCAGCGAGAAAGACAAAAGTAGAGTGAGACAGGTGGTAGGACAGACAGAGAACAGGCGACTTACTTGAGAACCTCCTGCAGGATTTTCATCTCTTGCTGCTGCAACTCTGTCATCACGTCCACACCATCAGTCAGACACTCTGGAAGGACCCCTACACACCCCACACACACAGTCACGTTACTACATTTGCAGCTATACCATTAATTATGGTAATTAGTGTGTTTTGGTGTGCATATGTGTGTTAACTGAGCTTACCGTTCCTCTCTTTAATGACCCTGAGGGCTTGAAGCTGCAGCTCCATGTTCTTCTGGACCATCAGTGAGCGAAATATCTGGAAATCATCTGTAGCCAGAACTGGCATGAACACCGACTGAAGAACAAAAAACAACTACATATGAGACCATGAAAAATCAGAGTATCCACAAGATAATGATGACTGTTAACTAATCTGTAGACTGTAGACTGTAGAGATTTCCCAACTTGTCAAATTTGGCTGCATCAGGATCGCAGCTGACCGGACCTACAATCCCAAAGCGTCAGTAACTGACGAGTTGGGAAACCTAAAGTGCTCTTCAACTTGTTTTTGAAAAGTGCTGTATAAATAAAACTTTTTTTAATCTATTTTTTTATTTTTATTAAGCATATAAAATAAAGAATAAATAGTCAATGTTCACATTGGGGTATACATGCCATGTTGTCCCTGTATAGATCAGGACAGGATGTACAGTTTTCCCAGCATGGTAGGCATCTTATCTCAAGTTCGAAAAAAAGTTACGCTATGTTTGCAAACAGTGGTACTTAGGGGTAATCTTTCACTTTAGCTTCCTGTCTGTTGTCAGAGGGCTGTCCCACATCTAGGCTAATGCTAGGCAAATCTTTCTGACCAACCTTAATTACACGATCAGTGTGCTTAGTAAAGTCAACCGGGTCACCAGCTTTTCAGTCGCCTCCTCTCTATTGCGCTTTTGTCGGATTCTTTTATCCCCTTCTGTTTCTGCCTGAAGTCCACCTACAGTATCTGTTTCTCTCTATTATTATTCTGCATTAGAACCACTATATTTGCTGCTGCTGCTGTATTGCAGTAGTATAACAAAATGCGTAAAACTCTACGTATGTCAGTCAATTCCTCTGTCTGTCTTTGAGTGTAGATGTACTCTTAAACATGCTTTAAACAAATTAAAGGAATTTATTATACCAATTATTCTGGTCCACATCTTCTTCAGATAATTAAGGCAAAAAAGTTCCAGTTTTCTGAGAGCCCTGCTATCTTAGACACAAAAGTGAGGCAGCAATCTCTCATAAACTAGTTGAACCCAAAAACGACTGACACAGCTTAGCAATACAAGGCCTCGGCATAAGTGTCTGCAGGGATAAACTGAAACGGACGAACATACCTTCACTTCACTTACTGTGAAGTACAACTTCTTCTACAGTTAATCTTTGTTTTAGGAGAATTTGACCAGCTGTGCAGACATTAACAATTTATCTCAGGGGTGATTAATGAGATCCAAATCTCCTGAGGATTGCAATGAAATCCAGCTCACCATCTCTGCCAATCTGGCACAGCAACAACGCACCTATTGATTGGTGCCAATGTTTAAACTCTCACTGATATTATCTTAACATTGCTATTCAAACAATTTAATGCACTCTTAAGACCACTCGTTATGTGTCTCAAACAGCCCAAGAGGAACTGTTACAGCTCGGAATACAAATACACACATGCACGCACATAAAATACATGGCTTTAATCCATAGCACCTTAATGCAACGGAAGTGTATTTTCAGCATGTTGTCATGGTGGCACCTGAGACTCCAAGCCCTATACAATGTATATTCCATGCTTTATAACTCTACGCACGAGCACAAAGACACATGTGTAGGCCACCGAGCACCAACACCATTATTGAGGGATGGAGCCCACCTGTTTTCTGATGACCTTCCAAACACATGGTATACAGATCATGATAGTTTGCACCCTACACAAGACTTTATCCTATTAATGTTGATTCATTTTGAGCCACAGCTGGACAATAATGTTGTAAAGTTAATTTGCTAATGATGCTCTCTTGCATTGTGAGTGAACATTAGGCTAAATTTAGTTCTCTATGTTGAGAGATACGTTGCAGGGAGGCATCGAGGTATAAATAATGCAAACGCTACAGCCTGGGCGAGGCATGCATAGTTAAGGATGAAAACTGAAATGTGGTGGTAGATTATGTCACAAACTGGATCCTCATTTTGCTGAGTCATGAGAAAAAAAATCCCACACACATCTGCCTTTAAAGAGGAGACAGAGACGAGCCATGTTTGGCACCATGTATAAAGCAGCATAAATGGGGTTATGTAAGCAAATCCCATCCTTGATTCTCCATTCGGGTTAACTGGCAGGCTGAGAGCGGTTGTGCAAACAGGGAGCTTAACATACCTGCAGTGTTTTGGACTTGGCAATGGGAGATGTGCATGCATCCAGAAACTGCTGCTCGTTGATGCCAACCTCCTGCATGTAATTATCTAACAGCTTCTCCACCTAACAAAAGCAGCAAAGCAGCTTACATCAGTCCAGTTCGATGAGTCAGCAATATAATAAAACCAAAAACGAGTAATGTCGATAAGGTAATTCATGAAAATAAAAATAGTTTATCTGTGTGACACATCTTGACCAAAGACTGTACTCACCAATTTCTTATACTGCAGATGGATTTCTGTGTATGATAACTTATTCTCATCTTCATCATCAAAAACTAAAAGAAAAGGGCAGATAACATAAATGTCAGTATGCTGATTCAACATGTACACTTTGCCAAGAGGAGACATTTTATAAAACAGCACCTAAACTATCCTTTCATAGCTATGCACCAAAAGTTAACATACATGTCCTCTCTGGCAGCTAAAGTTTCTACCTAAGCTAGCTATTTTGACTTTACTGTTGTATGACCTCCCTACCTATGTGCTTGGTTGGTTACTGTACAGGCACATGCTCTGAAATACTGCTTAACTCCCAACAAGGACGTGTATCAAGCAGAGAGAAAGTTTACCATGCGGTAAAGGTATATCTAAAATCACAGGTCATGAAAACACGTCAACAAAAACATAGCAGTCACAAGTTAGCGTTAGCTTAGCCTCTGCGCTATCGGTGCGCAGCCCAAGATAGGCTTTACTCCATGTCCAGACGTCCATGACTGGTACATAACCTGCATTTTATTTTTTTCATTTTTACCTGTGCATTTGTTTTCCATAAAGTCCGTGACAGGAATGACCCACTCGGGACTTCCCAGGTAGCCAACGATGCTCTCTACGACCCATTCACAGTCATCCTCAGCCATGTTGGCCGATGCTGGGTAACGTTAACAACAACGGCACCAGCACAGCGATGTTCTTCAGGTCGGCGCGTCCAGCTCCGCTACACCAACCCGAACAGATGGAAGAAAGACATCCGGTTTATGGTCCTTCATAAATTAGTCCCCATATCGCTTGACGGTACTGGCTCTCCTCTCCTGACGGGACGGGACGGTCTCCGATAAAAAAGAGCGCACGCATGAATCTGCAGTTGGGAGTGGTGACGCCTAATCGGTTGCTAAGGAAACCTTTACGTCAGTCCGTCCGTTCTTTGCTGGCTCGAGCCCGCAGGTAGGCTAGAGCTACGGAAGCCGAAAACGCCATTTAACTAAAAAAAAAAAAAAGTATTTCGATATTACCAGCTTTATTTTAGCAATAAAAGAGTGCTGTAATCAACCCTTTATCACGAGGAAACAAAAAAGCTCGTATACTCTTACAGGTTAATCATACCTGGCAACCCTGTGACCTCAAAATTAAGGAGGAGGATTTCGAAACCAAAACGAGGCCTGGGGCGTTGTTGGTCCTCTACACCGAAAAAAGTGTTACAGACTCTCTTTCCTGCATTTTTGTGACTTGTAAAGCATGAAAACAATGAAAATAATTATGTGAATGCACCATTTATGTAATATTATTTGTACTTATTTACATTTTCTACATTTGTTGGCCCTGCACCTGATGTTTGTTAATCTATCAATGGAGGTAGACGTTGATGCGACCCTTTGATCGACAGAATAATTGACTCTTTTTTTTCCCCCAAACTTTACATACTCTGTCTTTAAAAACTTTATAAAAACAGGAATACCTCTTTCTAGAAGACAAGGATTCTTTCTCTGTGTCTCTCACTCACTGGTGATGAGGATGAGCCACACCATGTAGAAACATGTTGAAGGAACAGTTCAACCAAAAATGAAAATTCAGTCATGACTCACCCATACGCAGATAGAAAGATGGGTGAAAACAGCAGAAAGAGCTCCACAGCAAAACAGCGTTGCGGCATTCTCCTAAACATAGGAAGTAGATACTAGGGACTGAAATGTCAAAATGACAACCGAGAAATGAATACATAAATAAAACACAAAATGGCTTCATCCAAGTCTCCAGAAGCCATGAGATCTCAAACATGATTCGAATGGACATTTACACCGTTAATGCATTGTCAAGCTTGTGCACCCACTTTGGAGGGGGTGCGTGCTAACACTTTTAAGCTTTGCAGCTACAGTGAAGATTTCGTTGTTGAAGAGGGTGTAAATAATGTCTTTTCAAATCAATTTGGGAATCCCAGCCTTACAAAGACTCTGTTTTAGCTGGACAAGCTGTATAGAACCATTTTTTTTCCTGTTGTTATTTTACATTTTAAAACAAGTCCCCATCTATTTGTTGTTTAGGAGAAGGCTGCAGCGCTGTTTTGCTGTGACGCTGCAGAGATGTCGCATGGACTAAAAAAATGTATGTCTGTACTCCACTGTATGTATGTAATGTATTGTATGTGATGGAGGCTGTTGAGTTTCAATTCCACTTCATCCTGAATCAGGTGACAACATATTTTTTTTTCTATAATCAGCCAAAATGTTCCTGCAGCAACCTTCTGTGTGGTCAGCTGCCTGTCCATCTATACTGGCCTACATATAGGGCCTGATTGACAGCTCACAGTGCAGTGTCGAACTAAGGATTAATTCTGAGGTAGGCCGCCTTGCTTTGATTAACTGCATTTGTGTTCAGGAAACACAAGTAACTTATACTTAAACTTATACACACAGAAAACACCCACAAACAGACACAAAAAGCTGAGAGTTTTTATTACTAAGAGTAAAAACTTAGCAATCAGATAATTCAGTAGTGTGCATTAACAAGGTTTTTCAATAAATATACATTCCTTCTGTATTTTTTTTTAAAGGTATATAAGATTTAATTAGTATCATTATCCCTAGAAAGGCTCATAGCTACTGTGCGCAGTTCATAAAGGCAAGGGCATGCAAGCAGCAGGCATGCTGGAAAAATTCAACAGAATAAAGGTAGGTGACATTCAAAAGCTTGGACAGTGAGCATTTAAAATGAACTAGTCAGTAATAATACTTCGGTCCGTTCGCAGCAAACCCATCTAGAACAGTACATTTCATAGATTACTGAAAATTTCTCAATTTTCTTTCATCTCACTGGAGCGATGGACAGATGGTCAGTGCACAACCAGTGATACAGAAACATCCCTGTTTTTGCATGTAGCAGATTGAAAACCGTTGGCATCTGTGTACCATGTGTTCTGTGCTCCATAGCTACATAGTCTCCATTGAAAATATGTCAAAGGTGTTCTAGTCCCTGTTAACTGGAAAATAATCACTGTTTCTGGTTATCAAAATAGTTTAAAAACATATACACAAGAAGAAGATACACAAAGACCTGGGTACAGGGCACATTAGCAGCATCCCTGCCCCCCCTTTGAACAATCATAGATAGTAGCAGCATAAAAGTCATGAATGTGACTCTAGAAAACAAGCTGTACAGTGTGGACACATAGTGGACATTATTATTGAGAAAATGCTCTTTAGATTCTACTCACTCTGTATGGAAGAAACAAATGAAAAAGATGATTGTGTTTACATTCATACAAGTGTAAATGTCATATTAGAGTTGTGTCTCAGTTTATAAGAGAGAGGATAGTGTTAGGGTACACATAAAGCAGCAAAGGAAAGTAGGTTTTTTCGTTTAGTGCATATTAGAATTAAACATATAATTGTTATTATTTAGACATTATTCTCGTTTCATACTTTAATGCCTTATAAAATAACTTCCTGTACTAAACTGTGTGTACAATATGTGTTGTTTTTTAATGAATGAATAATCTTCTGATCACCTCTGATCATCAATAATAGTTGCCGACATGATTCCAGTTCCAACTTACAGTCCCATGTCGCTACCTTTTATAAACAGTAGTTGTGAACCAACATGAATTCTTGATTCAGGCTGATTGGTGACACTTTATAATAACCGTCACTAATAAATTACACATTTTTGAAACAAAAATAAATCACTCATTATGCATTTTTCTTATAGTAGTTGCAACAGGAATGGCATTCAGTAGAGTGCATACCTTCGCCTAGGCCCAACAGTTCCTATCCAATATCAAAGCATCCATAAATGCTTCACCATCATTTTTTTTTCTTTATCCAGATCCACGCCTAAAATTGAAGGGGTCTATTCTGGGTTGAGATTTTTCCTCCATCCAAGTTTTGGGTAAATCCATTAAGTAGTTTTTGTGTAATCCAACTTAAAACCAACAAACCAACCAACAAACAAAGGGTAAAAATAATAACATCCATGGCAGCATAAATAAATGGATTATAAGGCATTTCATTGTGTGTTAACAGTGAAATAACTAGTTTCATTAACTATGAATTTATCATTTATTATTGGTTGTTATTTTAAAATGTTACTGGCTGATTTTAAAGGTCATATTGCAGCAGAGAAGTGAGATATTCTTCCTCATGACATCCTCTAGATGGCAGAAGTTACCCATCATGACCAGCTTACAATTGTCAAGCGGTTTGTTTTTAACTGATAAAAGTTTGATTTTACACTAGTGTCAGTGGTTGTAAATGATTACACCTGCTTGTAATCATTTATGGTTACAGCTAAACCTTCTCTGCATTGTGCCTCCAATTAAAGTATTCACTTCCTGCACACACAAAACACTGATCACACATGTGCTGTTTCACATTAAACCACGAGCACCCTGCATACTTTTTATAGAGACATCACCGTTCGGATCTCTCTGGTCATGCTTTCCTTTATCCTTGATTAATGACTTTGGAAGTTTAAAATATCTCTACATATTAATCCCACAAGCATAGTTACAAAAAGTTGGACTCACATCAAAGATTGTGTAAAGGTCCTAAACTGACATGCAGTCATTCAAAATGCAAATTAAAGTCGCTACAAGCTTTCTCTCCAGGGTAAATGACTTGCTCTGTACTAACAAGAATGTATTTTTAGCTTTCCCTCTGCATGGTAAATGTGATATATATTCAGTCACAGGCATGACGTTACAGACCACCATGTCCTTGAGGTTAAACTGCAGCAACTGCCGACTGTCAAGCTGTTAAAAATTCAGTGCATTGATTTGGCTGACAGCAGAGACCCTCTGGCCCCTTCTTCTAACTGCTCCTTTAGTATTTGTTCAATAAGTCACAACACTGCAATTGGAAGAACACCATAGATAACCCTTCAATTCCTTTCCTTCCTAGGATTTGTGTATGGGAACTGGAATGATTATCAATAAGGACCCTTTTTCAGATCAATAATCTCTGTCCCTCCTGGGAAAGATACCTATGCCTATGCCTATGACTTCAACTAATGGAATCTGTAGCAGAAAATTCCAGGCCATAGTACATTTGATGTCATGTAATAAACAGTAGAATACGGGCATCATCTAATTCAATTATGACCTCCATAAAATAAAATGATAAACACCACACTGCTGCAGAGAGATATACGACTCGTCGTGTTACTGCTCTCTGTACGCCAATAAGTGCTTGTGGTATTGAGATGAAAACACGGTGGACATGATTTGATCAATCCCTTTAGAGCCGAGTTCATCAACTGTGGGGCAGCACTTACAAAGAATTATGGGGTTGTCAGTTTCTTTGTGTTTTCATAAGTGTAAAGAAAATTGCACTTACATACTATAATCCTTTAGAGGGATATGTGTCAATAGGCTGGTAGACAATTCTATATAATTTAAGTGCAAAAATGGTAGCATATTTCAATATAAGTCTCTTTCCAACTTGTGACACCCTTGAATAATGAGGTTGTCTGTTTTATTAGCGTCATTTCACCCAATCTAACAATTTGTTAAACCAACTGGCAATAGACCGTATCCGAATGGTGGCCCTTTTCCTCTGACATCACGCTCAGGGCAGGAGGGTTGAATGCTGGGAGGATGTTATGCTGCTGTGTTCCAGGTTTCATGTCATATAAAAGGAAGGAATCCAACAACTGAAAAGATGGTGGATAGTGCAAATCTTGAGGGATATCGGGTCATATTTCAAGGTAAATCTACGTTTTTAATATCCCATTACCTTCTGTTACTGAACAGCTAATGATAGCATTCAACAGCTTCCTTGCTAACATTACTGTTACATAATACATGTTGCATGCAAATGATAGAAAAGGGCGCAAATGTATTCTAAAATATCTGGAGGAACTTTGGGCAATACATATCAAGATTCCCTATCGTATCATGTAATAGCATCAAACAGTAAAGTTAGCAAGTGGCTGAATGCTACTGTTAGCTGTTGTCTAATGAAAGCTAACAGGAGTCAAATATGTTGTTTAACCTTGAAATATGGCCTGTTGTCTCTCTGGATCTTTCACAATCCATTGTTATTTTAGTTGCTGATCGATCAGGAAGCAATGAAATGACAATAATTTGACAGATTTCTACGACTTGCAATCTGGAACACAGCAGTATGACATTTTCCCACCCTGAGCGTGATATTAGAGGAAAATGGCCGCCGTGTTAATATAGTCTACATACGTTTCTACAAACCACGGATATGTTGAAATTTTACATTTCTCTATGTTGAAACTTTATGTTTCTTTGGTTAAATTTGAAAAATGTTATCTTGGAACAATGCTTTGGTTATGGTTCATCCCGAGGTCTCCTTAAGTGCTTTCACTCTTAAAAATGATAAAACGTTGTCATGAACTGCCATCACAGGCTTGAGCTCATAAATGTAATTTGAATGTGACATGACACGTTTTTCAGAAATGTCAGTATTGGTGAGTAGCCTATGACATGTTCAAATGTGAATCTATCAGTGGTTTGCAGAAACATTAACTGTCAACATACTGGCGACTGAGCTGATTATAGTGATGATTTCAGGTAGGATGACGAAAAGTAGGTTTGCAGTTTTAAGAAAGTATCTGAATGCACAGTAACTTAGTCAGAATACTGCTGGAGATGCACAAAACTATTTACATGAGGCCAACGTATCTGCTACCAATCTGAGTACAGAGGCATTAAGAGATTCACAACATGTAAAGCTGCTAGATGTAGCTAGTGTAGCTACATGTGCTGCACTGCCTCCCATCTCTGCATAGGCATGCAGGTGTGATTCCCGCATTTAAAGGGATGACTGCCACCAACAGCTTCAGTGACAGACAATAATTAGGCAATCAATACGAGTTCATCTGTTTCCTTTGCTTATGAGACCCCCACGAGGAGAGAAAAAAGAGTAAATAAGTAGCAAGATAAGTTATTATTACAGTGTATTAATCAGAGTTTCTGCTTAACCAAAAAGTTTTGGTTTCATTCTTTAAAAAAAATCCATCAAAAGTGCCAGGCTGCAGACGAGCCTTGGCTTTCCTTCCTGAGTTCTTCCGTGCACATTCTCTATTCCTACAAACCGTATCTTGATCAAGTTTTCTTCTAAACGATACTAATAAAATGCTACAAAGTCCCAGTGTGTGAGGTCTGAGAGAGCAGTTCTCCAAACATTATACAGTTAAAAGGAACCCGTCACGCTTTGTCGTCACAGAGCCCCGTTGGAGATCTCTCTGCTGCCGCTGCTCTCAGCTGACTGACTGCGTGGATCCATGGGATTGTCATGGTGATTGTCTTTGATTTGTACCTGTCTGTTGTCGAGCTGACTCGTTTTGACTCGTCCCCTGTCTTGATAACTGTCTATAATTGGCACCAGTCCGTTGGCCATGCCATGGCGACTTGTTTTGGTTAGTCTGTCGTCATGGTGTCTCATTTTAAGTGGTGTCTGTCCGTCGTCTCTGTGACTGTTACTCATTGGTGCAGGTCCGTTTTCATGCTGGCGTGTTCTGATAGGCACCGGTCCATTGTCTATGTGACTAGATTTCCCTGAAACCAGCCTTTTGTTCTGGTGCTTGTTGCAGACAAGGATCTTATTGGCCTGCAGAGAGCTGGTGTAACGTGAAAACCAGTCCCTCTCGAATGATGCCCGTAGCTGGTCCACCACCGTAGAGTTCCTGTCCTCGACGCCTTCTGGCTGACTGATCACCAGGCCGGCTCCTGCATTAAAGGTGAACTCATTCCCCACCCAGTCAAGGTTACCTGTCAGGACACAGAGGAAGAAACGAGTAAACGACCAAAGTTTTATATAAAAAAATATCTGTGGAAATAGTGTGAAAAAAGTAATAGTGAATATACTGAACTCTCTGTAAAGTTTTTTCAACTTCCAGGAAAGATCAATTTGTGGAAATACTTTGCTTTATTTCCGAGTTATATGATGAGAAGATGATGGGAAGATCAATACTGCTTTCATGTCTGTGTATTAAGTACAAGCGAGCCAGGGGGTGATTAGCTTGGCTCAGCTAGGAAAACAGCTAGCCTGTCTCTTTTCAAACTTCATAAATATAACTATCAGCACTTTAAAGCGCACCAATTCTATAAGCTCTTTGTTACAGTAATGTAAACACAACAATCTGTTACAGGAGTTAAGTATTGTTAACTATTTCTTGGTGGAGAGCAGCGTTGCATGACATCCTGAAGTACTGTACAGTTCAAACTTCTTCATCATCAAGAAATATTTGCACCATGTTATTCCATCTAAAACTATAAATTGTCATTTTTACTCTACTGTTTCGTAAGGATAAAACATACTACAAGGAACTCTTGATCCCTCTGTACGACACTAAAACAGTTAAAAAGTTTTCTTTGTTCGACCATCGTCATTTTTTTGTCT
>OMLP01046041.1:68751-85329 GCA_900302685.1 Spondyliosoma cantharus
TTGTCTCCAGTGGCCTGCAGAATCATCCCTTGAGTAGCTATAATTAGTAAAAAATTAATGTCTCATTATGCTCAATTTAAGGCTAGTGGAGTTCTGTTTGTTTAAATGTTTTATTTCAGAACAAACAGCTGCAAACATGTCGCGGATATTGAGGCTGCGTACAGTCCCAGTCCGGAGATATTCGCTGGCAGGCTGCTGGTTTGCAGCAACAAGTAAAGCTGTCTGAGCAGATTTGATGCAGAAAAGCTGGAGGACATTAGAGGGAAAATCAGAAAATATTTTCTCCTTAAAATATGACCCAGTTTCACCCGAATCACTGAATAAAGTTAAAAGGCTGTGTCTTTGAACAATTTATAAAGTTATTTTTGAACAAGTTATAAAGTTGTGTTTTGTACAATACTCCGTCATTTTTTTAAATCTCCATAACAGCATCATGAAAATTATTTATTAGATGAAGAATTTGTATATGCCTGGGATTGCAGGATGAGTCTTCAACATTTTTTCACAAAAGCTCTACGATACTGTTAAGAACACCAACAAAACTACTTCACTACCTGGCCTGATGCTGCTGTATGGATGAAATATGGAGAAAGACTTAAGTGATAAACGTACATAAACACATATTTTGACTTCATGGGAACTCTAGAGTTATTTTTTGTTTTCTCATACTGTTGTTGCAGTACCTCTATTCACCAGACCTGCTTTATAAAAGACATACATCTGACTTTCTCCAATATGGAGATAACACTTTTGAGGTGCTGGTAGTTTTTTTGACCTTTAGAGAGAGCCAGACTAGTCATCTCCCCTGACTTTCAGACTTCATCCTAAAATATGCAATATATGCATATCTCCTCACGGCTCTTGCTTAATGCACCCAAGAGTGGTATCGATCTCCTCATTAGACCCTCTGAAAGAAGTTGCCTTTCTTCCAAAAAATGCTGTACTTTACGTTTATGCCGACTGAAAATGAGATCTGCAGGAAGTGAGCAGAAGCATATATGACACAGTCATAGTGTGCGGTCGATGAGCTCACCTAAATAGATGGCTTTGTCTGTCACCATAAACCGGTTGTAGTTTATTCCCTGGAGACTGCCATCCCTCTGCACTCTGGGACTGAAGAACTTCTACACACACACACACACACACACACACACACACACACACACACACACACACACACACACACACACACACACACACACAGAGCAGCAGAGAATGGCGCAGTGAGCATTGACAAAGTGTGTCTGTAGAGTTTAAAATAGTACATAGTGGCCTCGTACTTACAGCTTCCAGTGAGCAGTTGGCCTGCTCCATGCACAGACTCCTGAGGGACCAGAGGAAGTTGAAACTAAGTGGCTCACTCTTTTCCCAGCAACTTATCAGCAGTCGAACTCGGACCTTCCTCAGGATCAGAGCCTCCCGGATAAGGCCGTCGATACGAGACCAGTACCTTGGCACGGACACAAACGCACACTCAAAAATGTGGGCACGCAGCCAGGCATGCGAATAGTTTAAGCACTTGAAATGAATCAAGGCATCCAAAGCTTTTGCTGATAAACACCTGTCAACTCATATTCAAAGAAAGCGGCTCTGACAGCGTTTCTAACCTGTGGGCGTCCCTGCTCACGAGGGGCAGGTAGTCGATGATGGAGATGTATATGAAGTGGCGTGCCTCCTGGATGACTCTGGAAATGGCTTCGAGATCATTGCTACGCTCTTTGGGGATGAAAACATCTGGGGAGGTCTGTCATCGGAGGAGGGAAAACAGCAGAGACAATCAGCGTCATTATCGTTAGCGTTGTTATCATCATACCAACAAACTGAGCTCTCATAATCATAACTGTTACCCTAAATGACCATTAGCTTTAAGTTCTAACTCCCTACTGACAGGAACCTTTGAATGTTTAAGTATGAGTGTGTGCTTTTGCGTGTGCTTTTTCTGCTGATGTTAATCTTCTCGAGACGGATAGCCTGAGCTAAATCAAAAGTTTTCTCCTGCAGGTAAAGAGACATCACCATCACTCATGTCCAGGGAGCTGACAGCACTGAAAGACACAGTGTCCTGCAGAGACACTCTGTATGAAAAATTTACTCTTTCACCGAGCTGTCACCTCCAGTGGAGCTGGTTGACACACTTGAGTCAGCGGTGCATAATTTCATGCCCTCCCACCCAATTTAAAAAGTCTCCCATGTTATAAAACTTGAATATTTGATCTTGAAATTGTGTTGTATATTTGACTTCTCATAGCAGGAAAAGCACAGATGGAAGTAATGATGTTAACAATGGTCCTGCTACACAACCCTAGATATCTATATTATTTCTGTGTTCATGTGCTGCCAGAATTATTGGAAAAATCGTATTTCAATCGATTGGGAAAAGTCACGTGAAGTCGCTCTCAAATCCACTTGGAAAGTCGGACAAAGATTTGGACACAGGTTGCCATATGACGCTGAAACACGTGGTTGAAAGTAAACGTTGGGTTGATGGGTAAGAAACGTTTATCAAAGTCACGTATTGTATAGTTTTTGTATCATTTTCTTTGCTCCTCCTCGTCACTCAAATACCGGAAGCAGCTGCCATGGTGCCGTTTAAATGCTTTTTGGTGTCCATGTTGCTCCCACATTCCAACGTGACGCACACGAGTGCACTGAGTTCGGACGACCAGCTTCCCAACTCGGGAAATGGGACCATCCGAGGAGCAAGGGAATGCGGCATTTGTCCGAAAATAGCATTTTCTATCTATCTATGAGCGTGACATTTATGCTTCATATAGTGACCTCAACCACTCACACAATAGAATAAAAATGTACTTCATACTAACAATCCCACAATGCAATTTTAGGAATGCAAAGATATAAATTCAAGCCTCCAAAGAGGCAAAATGATGATACTCCATTTCCTAGCGCCACAGAGTAAACTATTGAATATCTCTTATATAACGAATAGTGAATTTGCCAGTGCGCTCATGCACAATAAACATTTGTAACCACAGACAGTTTAATTTGTGTTAACAGATAAAGCACAGGTGAATCAATATTTCATTAATGATGAGGAAGGAACTCAGATTAATTAGCTGTCCCATTACGACGTCACAGTTGGCCATCATGCACAATACTAAAGCTCTGAGTTTATAATGTTATTTATTACACCTGTGCTACTCCTGATTAAGATAAGTGCCTTGAGAACGGTCTGTTAGTCACTAAATTATAGACTTGAGGTAAATCGAAACCAAACACTGAAGCGCACCTTGGACTGTAATGTAACATTCACATTAAATTGATCATGAAAGACACCAATTAAATCTAATATCCATTTCAGTGTAAGTAATTGAGGGCAACTGAATGCTGCTATCTGGTTGATTAGGCGTACTAGAGCCTGGTGAGCAAACTTTAGACCACAAACACTTAACATTGGTTGCATGGACAACAAACTAACATATGTGTCACATTTATGAGATCACTGTAACCTTAACAAGGCTACAATATACTGTGTTACTTACAGAGATGTAGGCCTGAGCCTTTGAGCTGTTGATAGTGAGGTCCAGTGGTGAATCCTTGTTGTAGAGGGCAAAGAGGCGCTTGGACCAGAAGGAGGGGATGAAGTCTTTATACTGGAGCCCCCAGTAGAGGCTGAATACTCTGTGGAGGTCCAGAGCCAGACAGCTGCAGTTGTACACCAACACGCCCAGCTCCTTCCTCTGGAGGACAAACACAATCTCTGTGAGATCACCCGAAGCAAGCTGGAAGCCAACATTTACATCAGTAATTCTGTCGTCATCTTGAACACTATTACTTTGAAAGTGCTTTTTATATTGTATATTTTGGATGTATATATATCGTTATTACACTGTTGGCATTCTGTGGACAGCAAAGGAAGCGTTTCATTGCATAACTGAGAACATGTTTCTTCACTGTGCATATGACAACAAACACTTTGAATCTTGAATCTTGAATTCTCATCGCCCTGAAGATTTTCAGTCAGAAAAGAAGAAGCTGCTCGTCATCCCCACCAGTAATCTTAACCACATCACCTCCTTCCCCGTGTTGTCCACAAGTCTCACCCAATTACAGTCAGAAGAGAAGAAGAGGAATACACTACAGTGGGTCTTCTCTCTGTTCCCATTTCTTTGCTCTCTCACTGCATTTTCATTTCAAAGAGGCACTTCTAAAATTCAGGTCCTCAGCTTCTAAATTGCCTTTCTCTCTGTCGGTCCACACAATCATTCTCCCCCTGCAGTGTCCAGGGCCACATGAGCTGTAATCCACAATACAGCTCAGATCTAACTTCAAACATTTTTATTCAACGCTACTGAAAATATGCTCTAAAAATACAGTCTATAATTTAACTGAGAAAAAAACAGTAAAGATATCAGCCCAACAGCTAATACTGGATTTGAATTATTAGAATTTAAATTGGTAAGTTGATTTTTTTTTTTTCAAGAATGAATGTCAGGATGCATAAAAAAAATCTCCAAGGGTTTCTAAAGATAGATGAAGCTGCCTAACACAGGGGGTCCACACTTTAATGAACTGTGCGAGAAGCTCAGCTTTGAAGAAGCAGATGAAAGAATGGCCACTCTATTTTTGGCTGCCATCCCACCTTGAATGCCCCTCGTCTATGCCTTTTTAAAGCAGGAAACAAGGACCTAAATTGTGCACAAACACGGCCTGTACCATTGTGTTTTGATCGGGGTTCATAACTTATATGAAAATTGTACAAGTATGTATGGTATGTATGTGTGCCATGTATGTGTGCCAGAAAATATATCGACTAAATCCTCTATTATTTTCTCTACACATCTATTTTGAGTAATTTTTCAGAGTTAAGGGCTTATATGGTACCCCTGGTGACACACATATCAAGTCTGTCTACATTTGCCAAATGAATTACCCTGTGGTCATGATATTAGTGAATTTATTTCACCCTTTTGTATTAGAAGGCTGGGAACTTTAAATTATGCTCTTTACATTCGAGTCTGGGCCAGAGGAACATTATCAAAGCACTTTACATTAGGGGCTATGAATATATGAACTCAAATCCTCTCTGAGCAGGGGGTGTAAATTAGCATAATTTGCATCACAATGCAGATTCAGAATTTACAAGAATATGATTATGATGTTGCGTTTTCTCAAACACTTTCATGGGTGGTTATCCATGTGTGTGTGTGTGTGTGTGTGTGTGTGTGTGTGTGTGTGTGTGTGTGTGTGTGTGATGTGTGGTGGATACTGTGGCCAGTGATCTCCAGTCCATGCTGGCGCTGCCGATATAGAAGTGTCTCCTATCAACCACCCAGAAGGAGGAGAGGAGGTGGCCTTTGGTCAGAGCCGTCATGTTTATATAGTGGACCTCGGCATCTAGAAACGGAGTGCGAGACAGAATAAATAAAAGGTGTTACCGGGAGAGGCATGGAGGCAGATCTGGCAACAAACAGAAACTGAATCCATAAGGAAATGAAACAGGTGGAATGAAAGACGGAAAGAGACGTAGACATTAAGAGAATTTAGCGGGACAAATGGGGAGAGAGAATAAACAGACAGAGCCAGGCTGCAGCATGTTTGAACACGGACACACTGAATGTATAATACAGTGAGAGTGAGAGCTGACAGTGTTTGTCGAGCGCGCTGAGCTCAGTCGAGTCGATGATCCCGCTGGAAATCTTCAGATTGACACCTCGAGCTTTCAGCCCCTGCAGCTTGGACAGCAGAGCCCGGCCCTGAGAGAAACACATCAGAACACCTCTGCTGTCACATGAAATCCACGCACTTTGTATTCAAACAGGATTCTCATGTACTGCTTAGATTGCCTCTAATACTGTGGCACCATGGGCAACCTTTTCTGTGTTGGCTTTGTGCTACATTTCCCAGAGGCCCTTTATCTGCAGCCAGCTGTGATGTCTAGTGTCTCTTTGTCTCTTGATCAACTATTCACATGTGCAGGTGACTTTTTTCTGTGTTTGTGCCGTCATGATGGCTACCTCAGCTCATTCAAGTACCCAATCACAAACTTTCAACAACAAATAATAAAAACATTTTTTAAAAAAGTATGTGTAGGATGAGTGACAGAACTTCGTAGTCACAGCGACGCCTTTGTTTTGATCCATAGGCTTTCCATTTTTTTTTGTTTTTCACCAGACTAACATACCTTATAATGAGCAAACTATGCGACTCTTCATGAAGTCCTCTGGAGAAGTTAGTAAAGCCAAAGCCCCTCATCACACTTGACTAATTCCTCTTGCATGTATTATACAAATTGCAAATAAGATGGTGGTGGGGCGACTAAAGAAAGGTTGAGACATTTGTGATGTGAGTTTGATAAAACGGGCTTCATATCACCATTTAAGAAGACTAGTTACTGACACTAGGAGTGACTGTTTCAGTTACCTTCTGTTTTCTCTCATACGTGTATTATGTTAAAGCGACATAGTGTAGAAATCTGCATTGTTTGCAACACCACTGTCATAGAACACAAATCCCAGGTCTGTAACAGTTTGTCAGACGTAACGTAGATGCTAACTACAAACAAAACTGATTGCGGCATAACAATGTTATGTGTTGAAAACTTGTACGCATTCAACGTTGTGATCACTCTCACTTAAATTACATAGTGCAGAAACAAGAGATGAGGGGACAGAGACACCATTCACCCTACAAGATTATAAGTAATTGTGCCAACAACATGATTATGAAGCTGATATTTTAAGATGAAAAAGCCACTCAATGTAACTTTAAGTGATGCTGACAATATTCAAAAGGACACACACTGACACATAAACACCCGCAGTGCACGTCTGCTACAAGAGCATCTGCCCCTCTTGTAACTTTGCGGTGTGTTAAATGTTCCAGTCCAGCCTCTCTCTTGATGAGGTGTCTATTATTGCAGCTGTTTGCTGAGATTGCTACAGGCTGAAAAGCCATTAGCTCCTCTCTGCCCAGAGGCCTCTGGAAGGAGATATTACTGTCCAATCAACAGCAACAGGCTTTTATTAGTCCTGACATACAGCGTGTGTGTGTGTGTGTGTGTGTGTGTGTGTGTGTGTGTATCCAAAATGAACAGCTCCCTTCAAGCAGCCTGAAAACCGGTTCAGACTAGTATTTTATCACCAAGATCAGTTGGAGGTATTGATTCTGGTGATCATTTGTGGCTTTTCACTTACACATCACTGTCATTTATCTTCTCTGCCTTCTGTCTTTTCAAGATATGATAAATGTGAGATGTGGTAGCTATGTGATGTTTAGTGGCAAGATTCAAACACACTTCTGCACAGTCAACTCTCTGTTGACTTGCTCCGGTTGTACCTGTCTGGCGGCGGGCTGGAAGCTCGATTCATAATCGGAGGAGTTGAGGAGCCAAAGCGGTGAAACAATCTCCACGGCCCGGTTAGCTCGGTCCAGTAAGTTGTACAACCCCTCTGAGAGCGGGACGTGGGAGGTGCCGTTGTCCAGGAAGGAGACGTCTTCCGGGATGTTCTCCACAAGCACTACGCTGTGGGAAGCAATGAGAGGAAAAACTGAGTGAAGAAGAAAGGTGGAAGAAAGCCAAAAGAAAGGAGCATCTGTAGGCCGAGCCATGCAGACGAAATTAATGTGAAGTTCATGTTCTTTCACAAAGCAATTATCTGTTCGCAGAGTTGCAGAATTATTATGAGCTCATATTCCATCTACTGTGACAAACGAGCTAACTGCACCCTTCTTCCTCTTTCTCTCGATTGTTAGCTTAATGGGAGTTATCAAGATTTCTCGACCACAAAGACTCCATCAAGCAATCATTAGATCGTGGGCAGGTTTCCTGTGGCAGGGGCTGAGAGTAGTGCAATGTCTGACATACAGTAGATGTGCAGAGTTGTCAGCAAAGTGGATTCAATTACACCTGGTCAGGGAAAAGTGACTCATTTTGAATGCACAGTATTCTTGTTGGTTGCTCGTATACACTACTCCCTGCGCTATCACGCGGTGCATTTTAATGTAATCATCAGCAGTCTGGAGTAAAATACTGTGGTTGCAGCATATAAAAAAAGGCAAAACCAATCTCCTGTATGTCAGATACAGTAGATTGAAGAACGGAAGAATAACAGCAGAGCCGTATCCATGAGATTATCTGTTTAGGATTCAGTGCAGTCAGGTAATTCTCTTTCTCATAAAGCTGTACCACCATTCTGGAAGTTAAACAATGGGGAAAATGTTCCCAGCGGTTGTTGTTTTGCATTATAATGTTTTGTAAATATCACTTCGCATGACTTCACTGCCAGGGTTTGATGTCAATTTATCTGGTTACCCGTGGATCTGTGCTCTCCCTAATGCATCTCCGGTTGCTGTTTTACCCCCACCAGGATACCTGAAAATGACAGGGGCATTAGCTCTGGAGTCAACAGATTGAATTAGCTGTGGCAGGCAGCCCCAGATCTGCAGCCACACAGAACCAGGCTATTACCGAGCTCCGACGCTCACCACATCCTCCCTGTATCTGGCTTTCAACATCGATTCCTGCCAACAGGATTTTATGGGAGAAATATAAAGCAGGGGGGGTTGTGAGGATGTATTCAGTGAGGGGGAACAGTTCAGATTTAAATTCGCTGGCACCTCCAGGGTTGATTTAGTCTGCGGATAAAATGCTGCCCAAGACACAGAAGCCATTTCAGCATGGAAATATACTCAATTCCTTGTGAGGGAATGCATTGTTTAAGAGATGTTATGGTAAATAGACTTTAGTTTGTAGGCTTAATAGGTAGAACATGGAGTATGTATGACAAACAGCCTGCGCTGTGCTCATGACTAAGTCATTGTAAAAGTGTGAACGCCAGGAGTGAAATGTGAAATCGTATTTTTAAAACCACAGGAATCTTATTAAATGTGACATTTTAATCTAATCAACACTTGCACAGTCATTAATATTATCAGTGCAGACATTTACAGGACGTCATCATGACTGAAAGTGCTGTTAAATTTGGTTACAATAAGTCACTCACATGCTGCAAACCTGATAAAACTGGTCATGAAGTAACTGGTTTATTTTGGCTCTTAATAATAATGCATTAGAGTGCGTCAGTCTAAACAGAAACTGACTGTGTATTTGCTTGCATTAGATTGTGTATCCCTGTCATTCTGTCCACACCGTTTAAATGATCTTTTCTTATTTCCTTTGCACAGTCATTGGGCTAATCCCGGCTGACATTGGGCGAGAGGTGAGGTACGGTTCAACTGGCTGCCAGATCATCACATGGCTGACACATGGGGATAAACAACCATTCACATTCCCGTTCACGCTGACAAGCAATTTAGAGTCACAAATGAAACTGCGCGTCTTTGGATTGCGGAATGAAGCCAGAGCACCGGCAGGAAACCCACACAGAGATGGGGACAACATGCAAACTGTTTTTTTTTCCATTAGATTTCTCTGGTGGACTCCCTGGTGAGGACTCTGCACTACCAAACGGATCTTAGCACTCGGAGCAGTTAGAGCGCAGGGTCAGCCAAGGTGTGACAGCTCGGGGTCCTGCGAGTGCTCGCCTCAAGGGCACACTGGAGAGAGCATGTGCTGCAGGTGATAATGTACCGGCATCACGTCGAGAGGCCAGTTGCCAGCACGCTCTGTGAAAATGTATTCCTGGCTAAAGTAAAGCTATGTCAGGTTTTGGATGGTGGCCAGCAGTCAAGCTGTAGGTCTCACAGCCTCTCACCCTCTGTGATCACAACACACTGATTTCTCCTCGTGGAAATGACAATCAATATTCGGTGGATATTCTTCCTTTTGTTAGTCAGAGAGCTGAGGGCTGAATATTCGGCACAGTCAGCAGAAGAAAAAAAATGTTAGCAGCTAATTTTTCTGCAGACCACTGATACGTTCACATTTGTAGAGTCCTTCGTTGAAGCGAGATCGATCCCAAGTGGTCGCTCAAGATGCATGTCGAGATGCCTTTTGTGATTGGATCACCAAAGACACATGTTAATACCAGGGATGAACAGCTTCATATTTCATTTTAATGCAGTGCAGTGAGAAAACTCTCTGCCGTGAGTTTTCATCACACTTTTCTGTAACAATTGGCAGTTTTTAGTATGCCTCGTTTCCTCTTTTTATGGGATGCTGCAGCACCCTCAGCATCCCTATTATGTGTGTCCTTGGACAAGGGACCACAGGATTTCAACATTTTTCCACTTGACTTAAATCTCCAGCCATGTTTTGTGGCAATAAAACCAGGTATCTTAAGCCAAAAAATGGTCTTTTTCTAACCCCATCAAGTGGATTTTGTGCCTAAACCTAACCCAAGCATTAACACAGTGTTGCCACAACACAAAACTGAAAACGCCTGAAGAAACATGATGTTTCAACATATCCGTGGTTTGCAGAGACCTACATTGCCACCCTTTATTCTGTTGACTTGGTTTGAATGCTGAGTGAGTGAAATGAAGAGTGTAAACAATAAAGCAAGCTGCGATGAAATCACAGAGAAGATAAACGTCTACGTCGCACGGCGCACAGGCTTCTTCTTTGCTTATGAAAAGACAGCAAAAACTAGGACAGCTACAGTACACACAACACAATGAGGAAAAACAAGGATGGATGGACAAACAGGAAAAGGAGTGGAGGTAATCTGATTGTGAAAGAAATCCTCTCAGTCTGCTCTAATGGCTGTGACGTTTGATGAATGATAATTCTGAACACTTTAAACAGCCAGACAGGCTTTGGTATTAAACGTAGAAGAAGCAGGGAGGCAGTCGTTTCTGCCTGCAAGGACTTCATCGATTTACGCAGTCTGTGGAGTCCGTTGCTGGTTGTAACCCATCTGCGCACTCATGGGTGTGATTCAACCCCACAGCAGCCAATACCTGAGTGGTGTAAACTTCACGGTGTGTGTGTGCATACATGAGGAAGACAGAGAGAGAGAGAGTGTGTGTGAAGTTTAAATCTATCACTCTCGGCATGATAATGAATCCCCTTCTTCGCGGTGTGGTAGGTGAGCACAGTTGGATCACTTAGATTTATTCTCCGATTTCCCCCCTCTGATGTTTTATTCCAGAAGGAACAACATAGGAACGTTTTTCACACGCTCACGGAGCTGTCAGGCTGGGGCAACTTCACATGTTAAACAAACAGCAAATGCCATATAAAAATCACTACAGCATGTATGTGATGATGCCAATTACATTCAGATGCTTGTGGCACATTTCGAGTAATGGCATGGCATCATGCTGACAATCACAGCGTGCCACAGTGAGCCCCTGACACTTGATATAAATTACCCACCCTCTCCTGCACTGCCCTGAGCTCTGGGTGTACAGCAGAGAGGACATTAATATGGGTATCACAGGAACCTCTGCTGTGCTGCTGCCTGCAAGCACTTCATCTCAAAGGCAAATGTTAAGACCAATGTTTCATCGGGGCATGACCAAATCGATGTTGACATGGTAAACACACTTACAAGGCTCATATGAAGTGCAATCCATTACCTGAGACGTGAGCCACTTTGAGATATTTATTCTGAAATGATCCTCTGTGTTTGATGCAAATTAATTTAGACTGCAGGTACTTTGTTGATTATGTTATTCAACATCTGTCAGTTTGACTGGGCTAATTAGCCTCATCTTTTGCGAGACCTCTTTTCCTCTCATGGGCTATTTACTTGGTAGGCTACTTCGTTGTTCCAGACGCTGGTGGCACCAATGCCAAACCACGTGTAAACCGATATATTGTTCCACAGACTCTTATGACCTATGACAACACATAGCTGTATCTTACACTCACACATTACGCTAGGATGAATTTATTTGAACTGTTTTAAAAAGTGACAGCCCAAAACTGGAAGGGAACCAGCCCATCATTTCCAAAAGCTCTGACGGGAAGGAACATCTACACCAAAAACGTTTAAAACGTCATGTCATGAAGCAGAAGGACTCTTCGGGAGGTGCTACAAGCTACACAAAATGTGTGGATGCAGCAAGTCTCGTTCTTCAGCTGCTCTTTTTTGCCCTTCCACAAGGCAGCTGTGGATCAATACTAACCTTATCCGCTTTCTGACAACAAGCAATTACACGTGTACATTAGGAATACATCTGACTGTCATTTTGATACAATCAGATGAGACACACATCGCGGTGAGCTCGAGAGGACTTGAGAGCAATCACGACTGAAGTTGTTCATCCTCAGAGGGAAACATATAAATCAAATTAATTACGTGGCTGACTCGTCTCAGGTCGCCCGTCCCTGGGATTCTTCATTATGCAGCGGAAAACAGATTAAATGGGAAAATCAACATAACAAAACAAGCAGCTGTGCGACCTGTGTGAATTACAACATCACAAACACAAAAGCTGCTGATTCATTATTTGGGCTGCTCAAAGGCTTCAGAGAGAACTGTTGTAACAGCAGCAAAGCGAGACATGACAGAAAACCAGTCTGCAGCATTTTGATTATTCAGAAGAAATAGTCTCGGATTTCATTTGTTACTTGACACTGCACCACACTGGATCATTTTTAACGCTGGGTGTAAGAAATGACAATGACTGAAGGGGCTTTACATGCATTTCCCCTTTGATGAATTACGAGCACCTTAAGGAATTCAAGTGAGCACGAGGAAGTCTCAAGTGTCAGCCTAATACCAATCTATCACTTTTCCTATTTTGTGCTGCAATTTGCTTTGAGCAAAACCCTTCATAAAAATCATTAATTATGTCACACTTGCACAACTCATAGGTCTTTACAAACGACGCACGTCAGATCAAAACTCCATCATTAGGCTGCACGATCGGAAAAAAAAACTGCACTTTTCTGAAATCTGTTTGGATTTAAGTCTTGAACTAGGAAGAACCCAAATACACAGACAGCAAGCAAATAACAGCTGATGAATCTATTCATCTCTCACTCACTCCAACCACAAATCTACCCTGCATCCTCCATCTGGTTTACCCTCACATCCCATCATCCCTCTCCCCAGTCCTGTATTTATCTCTCGTCCTACCCCATAGCTTTAAGGGTCCTTCAGCGCAAGAGAGGAGTCCAATTCAGCTTTACAAGTTGGGATTTCACTTTCAGCCTCGAGCGGATGAGCGTCGTGCCCGGCAGGGTTTTCTGAAAGGTTGTGAAATGTCTGCTATGGGGGAGATGATGGAGAGAGAGGAGATGGTCACACAGGCATAAAGAAAGAGGGAGTACAGTAAGAGAGAGGGGGGAAGTGATTCAAGGCTGAATGGCAAATTGGATGATAAGAGGCTAATCGAGGGGAACCAGTACGACGTGGAGAGCAGAGAGAACAGAGACTGCTGTATCAGAGGAAACGACTGCTGATCAGCCAGTTTCACTCTGGACCACCACGACACACTGCTGGGGTTTTTCAGCGTCGGGGGAGCCATATTCTTGAAACTTGAGCAGAGTGGAGAAAACTTACTAAAGTCTGGTGTAACTTTAAGAAGAGCCAAGTAAGTATTTCAGCACAGTGGGGGAGGCTGTAGAAGGAGCAGGTTGCAGGAAGTACACAGTGCGCTCCCTCTAAATTAATGCAAGCAATGCTATAGGGTCTGTAGCCTCCACACTGCAGTTCATATATCTTGTGCCAGCGAGTGTGTCAGACTTTGTGCATTGCTTCATGGTTCGATACTCAGTTTTCTAGCAATGGAAGCTGGTGGAATGAAAAGCTGCACACAGAGGCCAAGGCAACGGCAGTCTCACACAGCCAGAGCTATTTCCCCAGTGCTGTGTCAGCAAAGGTCCAACTGCACCAATACTCATTCTGGTAGAGAGGGAAACATGCTCTGGCTAGTTTGTAGCCTGTCTATGTCACACTAATCTCAATCGTCTTGGGCAGCATTAAACCCGGGATGCAGAGACGGTGGCCCTGCAAAATAGTGTCACTAACCCGATGAAAGAAAAGGTAAGAGCTGCTAAAAGGTTGTTGTTGATCTTGCCTGTGGTGACAAAGGTTTTAAAAACAGAGATAGAATGCCACCTGAAAGAGGAGAGTCAGACAAAGACGCCACCAACTGGGTTAAAAGAAAGGTGGGTTTAATTTATAGAAGATACAAGCACTCATGGCATAAACTAAAGATGCTCTACTGTTTTGCTGTACACACTAAACAAAGGAACTCAGTTGTTTTTCACATTCTGCATATCAACTTGGAAGCAGACATTAGGATTTTTTTTTTTATCTTAAATTCAACCATGTGTTCATGGAACCTGATTTTGACGTGGAAATGATCTCACTCTTTTGGAGTTTTCAGTTTTCTGAACAATGCGCAGCAGTGACAGACTCCCAAGCGGCCTGTTTGGCACACTATTTAGTCCACTGAATTATACACGTTGCCTGCTGGCTTCAGTCTTCTCTACCATCGCTGTGATCACATCCAAAATATTTGATTTTCTCTGATGGTTCATGGCTATTCCTGACTAAACTTTCATTTGTTGTTGGCATTATTCCAAGGGGAAGTCACAAGACAGGTGCTGCCGATTCAAGTTGATTTGAAATTTATAGATCACAGGTTCCAACTGGGATTCTTAATCAAATCATCCTTGATCAAATTCCGTGTATCGCCTGTACTGTATCCCCAGCACACCCCCACCATGCAGCCCCCTGCACTGTTTCAAGGCAGGGCTACAGGTCAGAACTTGTGAATGGGGGTTCTGCAAGACACAAACTTGGGGAACACTCGACACTGAATAGTGTGTTCGTGATTCTGCGGCCCTCACCTGCAGTTCCTGCTACAGTTGTCCTCGGTGATGCCGTCTTCGTCCTCGCCCCAAACGTCCACAGCTGAGAAAATCAGCGCCACCAGTACGGCGAAGCAGCACACCAAGGCGAAGATCACGATGCACTTCTGCTGAGACTGCAAGAGAGGGAGAAGGAGAACATTGATTTCCGCTGTGTGTTTTCTACTCTTCAACACTTCTGTAAAAACAAGGCCAGAGTGCCACAACCTTGGCCGCCCATTAGTCGGCTTCCGTGGCAGATTTAATGCGCAGCTCAGCAGTTTATAACATGATATAGAAGGGGAATTTAGCACAAACATGCAGAAGGTCTAGGTATGACCTCGCATGCTCAGGCTTTCATATAAGAACATGAGAGAGGAATGGTGAGAAGAAAGGAAAGAGGGAAGAAAGAAAGCAGGAACAAAAGAGAGAGTCAAAGATAAAGTAAGAGAAAATAAGGTGATTGACAGAAACAAACTACGAAAATGGCTTATTTCTATCTATCAACACTGGATGTTTGAGTCCAGATAATCCCATATGGTCGAGAAGGAGGTAAAGGCTGCCATGATCTAAAAGGTGAAGGAGACTCATTCACAGCTATTACTCATCCTCCAACCCGCTTGAGTCCATCTGCTTCCTGGCCCACAAGATGACTTACTATCTATCAGACCTCTTTGTTTTGTAACTAAGAGTAAATATTAAGCAGATATTTGCTTGTTATTATGAAAAAAGAAAAGTTAAAGTGCCTCAGCGGATTCTTAAAAATGTTTTTTCTTTTCACAAAATTATCCAAAAACACTGACAAAGAGGAGGAGCTTGCGTAGATAATAATTAGAATATCAAACTAAGTTTAAATCTTACTCTAAACTTCTCTAAACTTAAAAGGTCTGAATTTCAAATAAACACTATAACTACGCTATAACTATGCTGATCCACAGAAAAAAAAAATAAAGTGCAACTTTGGATTGATGGCAAATGATAACACTGAATGGAAATATATGCTATGTAGCCTGTATGTATTCATTTATTTATTCAATTATCTATTGTATATCTGATCAATATTACATCAGCTGTTTATTGGTAAATGTTAGTATAATTGCTATAATGCTTCCGTTAACAAAATTAGTCAGATGTAAAGGTCGCTGTACAGGCAACTTTCTGTTGCTTGCAGCGTCAGTGAAGAAATATCAAAACTGATCTCAGAATTGTTTCCTTGTCAGCACATATCTCCACACAGTAGTGTGGTTTGGGCTCCTGTATTAGAGAGCAATTATATGGAAGAAAACACAATATTGGTAACTCATCAATCAAACAACCCCTGTGGGTTTAAAAAATTACTCCCCAATATCCATTATTCTTGACAGGAGGTGGGTTCCTACTACTGCAACCATTTCCTGGGGGATTTGGGGACCTTTGGAGGACACACTCGACAAAGATTAAATGAAAATATCACAACTGTAGGTCACAGTAGATTAATCAAAGAATGTTTTTTGCCCTTTACAGCAGTTTTGAATGCTCCAACTGTAAAATATATTAACTTCAGAAGCTGCAGGATCTGAAGATTTACCAGATCTAGGAAAACCTTCTTTATATCTGCGAAATTTTGGACTACAGAAGAATTATTTTGCATGCCCTTCCCTCATTACGACAACACTGTAACACCTGTGCCGGATCATCTCACCTTCATGCCACTGAGCCCTGTCTAAGCTGCAACGTCAGCTCAGGTCATTTACATGTTTGTGGTGTTGAGAAGGCTCAGTGAGGGGGATTTAATTTCCTGTTTCACACAGGCTTGAAAACTGAGAATCGAAAAGACCTTTTTCAACAACCTTCTGCCTTCTGAAAAACAACCGAAATCACAGTCATTTCTACGGCTATAAGGGTCTCTCAATGAAAACAAAATAAAT
>OMLP01046041.1:85349-104627 GCA_900302685.1 Spondyliosoma cantharus
CATAGTTGAACAACCACAATTGTGGATGAAGGTGTTTGAAGTTTCTGTGATAGTATACTGTATATTTTTGGGGATGACACAGTTATAATAAGGTAATAATTTTAATTACGACTCTCTCTCGCTCCACTCAGCCATGACAGAGAACCAGCATGTGTGACATCACAGCCCAGAAACATGCACACATAAATGGAATACAGTCATTATTGATATAATTGAATACAAATGTGTTTTACCCGCTATGATGTGTCAAAATGTTTGCAGTGACAAAAGATCTATTAAACACACACTGAACTGAGACCTGTGTATTGATTACTACCTGATACTGTATTCATTATATAGGATACAGCAGTGTAAAGATATAAGCTTTCACAGTATCTATTACTGTCATATAATAATGAAGTAAATATTTCATTATATTTCAAATCTGGACACAGAACAATTAGTGTATCTACTGCAGCCTCGGTGTGTCCTCACTCATGCTTTCAATAGTGGGATGCCGATGACCCAGTTACTGGGAAACGCCCCAACTATTTGTAAAACAATAAAAGTGTTAACCTGATGCCTTTAAAAACCCTCCAGAAGAGCCAAAACTAATTATCCTTGAACACAGACGATCATTAGCGCAGTCAGCTGAACCCCACTCATTATCCCCAGAGACAAATCTCATATCACAGACGATCGACCCTTGCGACACACAGTCGTGGCTATTTTATCGTGCTTACTGTAGCTGAGCACGTTCATGCCCATAGGTTCACATGTGGGAATTAAATTAATCTACCAGACAGTCAATGAAAAGGCCCCGGTGGACTGAAGAGACACTGTTTAGCTTCACACTCTCACCCTCGCACAACCATCTGTCTGAGCCGATGTCTGACATGGGGACAGCGTTTTCTATTCCCTGCTCGGTGGAATATTATACCAATTTCCGATGTACAGCCACAGTCTGCTCGACCATCTCGTTCACTCTCAATCCTCCATATTGATGCAAAAGTGATCTGAAAGGTTGACAGCGGCATGAAGGTTAGAGGAGGAATGACCTCCTGACCACAAGGCACCTGACTGGAAAAAATGTTGGCGATGGAAAAAAGAAATATTCATCTCTGGCTCTGAACATCTGCTGTGAAAGAACCCCTGGCTCTTGGCTTGAAAAAGCTTGCTCAGCAAACACTCACAGGATAAATGGAGGTTAAATCCAATCTGTCACTCATGTGCCGGAAATAAACTGGATGCACTGGGATGAAAGCAAGCATGGAGGAAGGTCTACCTGCAGGAGACTCAAGCACTCACCTCACTTCTCATATTTCCAACCAGCTGCTGCATTCACATGTGGTCAACTAGAGTCGCAGTTACTGTGTTACCTGACACTGGAAAACCGCTCTGGATCAATAAGCCTTCAATGCAGAAAGTAATCTGCCTCAGAGTAACCGTTTAAAAGTAAATTCTCTTTCCAAATCTAGTGGTCACAAAAAGAAGAAAAAAACATATGGGCTACTCGCTTTTCATCTTTCAGGGCACCAAAAACAAATAATTTACGTCCACTGTATGGCACATGGAACCTCCCACTTAATGTCCTTTTAAATTTTGGGTAAAATGGACCCTTTAACAATGGATTTCTGCAGTAGCTGATGGTAAAACACTGCTGCCTATCTTTCCCAAACTGACCACCGACAGTCGATATCATCTCTAAGGCAATAACTCTAAACATCTGAATCCCACTCGCGTAGCCTCCGGGTCTGAAAGGGGAAGCTGATGCGATGGTGCCTAACCTCCTCGAATATTACACCTCTTGTGCCTACGTCATGCATGCCTGGTATTATTATTGTTTCTCCTTGGTTTTTGTGCTTCTACTGCAGTTGAATCGTTTAGATATTAGTCCGTTTTGAGTGCGTTTATTGTTAATATTTCGGACTCTGTTGTGCTGGGCGACCAGGTCACAGCCATGAGGAGCCAGTAGAAACCTGGCGGTTAGAGGAAGCAATTTGAACCTCAAAGGGTGAGCGTGACGGCATTGTAGGGTCCAGTCTGCCCTCAGCCCAACAACACAAAGCTGGTTTTCTTGCCAAGGAGTGAGACGTCTTGTTTCTTTCTCATCTCCGTCGAGCTGCACATGAGCGGCATTGATAAGCTGGCAAGGGTCTGGCACTGACAAGGAAGCCACAAACAATGTAAAGGTGATTTTGCTCTGTCAAACTTGACTGAGCGATATTTGAAAGGAGATGGACGGAAAAGTGTCGACAAACCCAAGTCCTAAAAAAACAAATGGTGTTAGTGGGTTTTTGTGCAGTGTGAACGGGGTACAGTATAAGGTGTCAGGTGTTCATTTATACCAGAAAGTACATTCTGTTTCAAGCCTGTTTTTTTCACAAGCCAAAATCAAGATTACATTTAACGTGAAGTAGGGAAGAACCCTGCCTAACCAAGCCATCTAGCGATTGCTAGCTTTAGCTGATGACTTATTTCCACCCAAATATGGTCACTTCTGGCTCAAATACACTGAGGTGGCATTGGCCAAAATGTCAAACTCGGAGCAGTAGTCCGCAAACCACCCAGTGGCCCACTGTTTGTTTCTTCAATACAAAATCTTTTTTTATGTGACATTGCTTTCATGAGACACCGTTTACACTTAATTACACTGACATCTGCTAGAAAATTCCAATCCTCTCCCAGAGGCAGATAGCCCTGAGTGACTTGCAAAAAAACAGAGTCATAAATAACATGATTGAAAGAGATTGCTTGCTCGCTGTTTAAAAAAGCTCCCAGAGAGGCCATCTAAAAAAGGGGCTGTGCACGGCGGATGGCATAGCGCCAGACTCGCTCACACACACACACACACACGCAAACACAGACAGAGGTGAAGGCCAGGCCAGAGAGGGTGGATGTTTATATCATCAGATCAGAGGCAGAACTTTTAAACTGTCTGCCCTTCCCTCTGCAACTCTCTGCCAAACCTCTTGTTTTAATTCTGCCCTTTGACATCCTTTGAAGGATTAGCACACTTTACTCATCTGAAAGTGAGATGTACAACCTCTCCGTGAAAGAGTTTGAGCACAAACAGTATCACGATTGTCTAAATTAGGATTGTATTATTCTTACATCCCAGTTTGCTCTTTGTGGCAGTGTCACCGTGTAGCAACAGCAAGCCGAAAAACAAAACAGCTGAAGCAAAACAGAAGGACAAGAAAAGTATTGCAGCGAGTTGGCTGAGATGGTTCGCGAGCAGGGTGCAGCAGTCACATGGCCCCTGTGGCTCTGGAAGCACATTTAAAGAAGTCGAAGAAGTGTCCTTCCAGAGAAAGCGAAATGAATTTCTTCACAGCGCAGCCTGATTAAAGTGTCAGGGGTCCAATTATCCTCTTACGAGTGTTTCCTCTGTCAAGGCATAGTGAGAACAAGGAGCCGTGCTGCTCGGAGGGAAAGAGACGTTTACACCACACGAAACATCACAACAGAAGTCTGGAAGAACTACGATCAACATATTCTGGGCCAATTTGTCTCATGAGTGCTTGGAGCGCTGCAGATGTTGTCTGGGTGGTAGGAGGACGGGCAGAGCATGAGATCACCACGAGGCTGGTGGGAGGATGAACAGACTGTCTGGGTTTCCACCAGTGCACACAAATGGTTGTTGAGACAAGAAGACAGATAAAGAAAAGGGAGTAAAGTAGAGGTAGTTGAGGCTTTTGTCATTATAATGGATGTGGTGATAATTAAACACTGAGCAAGAGCAGCCAATACTGCTGAGGAGAATGAATAGCTATATATCTTTAAAACATCAGGCTAGTGCTCTTTCCCCACATTGTCAGACTGGATGATCAAACCTTGAAGCCGATGTTGCACCACGTCCTTTTTAAAAACAGATATAATTGTGATTTCAAGCTTTACGTACAACACGCATTAGGTAATCCTTGTAGAATGTAGGAGGAGATGCCAGGCAAATGTCACCTCAAATTTGATTAGGTGATCGATGTTTCACACTGACATCACACGATTGCACCTTATGTGAGCTCCATACACAAATTAAGAGTTCAAGCTCAGAAAAAGCCAATAAATAAATCGACCTTTGAGCTGGGATGCAGAGACCATCGTGTTAAGCATGCGGGAGTTTTTGTCCAGAAGATCAAGGAGTTGAAAAGACAAGTATGTGAACACAGTGTCACAATCCCCGTTGAGAAAGAGGTAGAGAGCATTGGGCTGAAGCTAACACAGGACCTCGGCTGACAAGATAAAACCAGCCGACTTTGATAGATAATCTGGCTGCTGCCTGTGCCTCGACTACACAAATGGACTTTTTAAGAAACATTTTGAGCTGAACGCCCGGCAGTTTTACCCTGAAACAAGAGATGAATGAACAATTAACACAAGAGGCACGGCGTTTGGAAAATAGATAATTTCATTGTGTCTTAAGTTCAACCAAGTGTTATACAAGGACAAGCTGAGATTTTTACTAAATATTTAAAACCAGTAACTGACTTGAAAGGCATCAAGGAGAGTTCACACAGAAAGGCAAAACGAAGCAGAGGTAAACAGAGAAAAGATCTGTTCATGAGTTTTTTACTGTTAGATAAGGCCGTCTCGCAGCAAGGTAAAGGGATGAAAACATTCTAAATACAAATTATTTTAGGGGGGGCTGTTTTTAGGTGACTAGAATATGTTTAAATGCTGACAATCAACTCATAAAACTGTAGGAGGAGGCAAATAACCAGCAGGAATCATTTAAGCAACCAACTCCTGTGTATGCAGATCACTCGCCTCTTTGCCGTCTTGCACACTTGAGATGTTGAGTGCATATCGGCTTGGCACTGTTACCTTGTCATCCCTCTCACAGCGTCACAGTCTCCCCCTCTTCGCTGCGCCCATCCGAGGTTTAATCACATTTGTGATGAGCAAAGTGTCCCGAGAGAAGAAACACGCGTTGTCCTGTTTTTTGGCTCATCCTGCAGGCGAAGGCAGATGTCTCACAGAGCCGCTGGAAACCTGCCAACAACTAATCATGCTTACGGTAACAGTATGGACACACCGTACATCTGTAGGTGTATCCGTCCTCACACATGTGCACACACCTGAGGATTATAGCAAAAATAACAGTGAACGGCGTCTGCCGACCTTTCCCGAACCTGTTGATGAAAACAATTGTTGACAAACTGTCGATGGGTTGCGTGGTGTGAGGTTGTCATGGAAACTGAAACATCAGTTTTTGTCTGGTGCAGGTGAGAGTCGGCAATCAAACACCAGATTGCACAATATTCAAACCCTCACTGGATTCTCATAGTTTGCAAGTAATCGCCATCATCGAGATTTATACGGACAAATATGAAGAAAGGGTTAGGGCTTGTTTTGCATGAAGCCGGTTGTCGGTTTATGTTGGACGTCAGCTACTGTTGCCGAGGCACTGAGACGAGCCACTCAAGAAAGTGCATAAAGTCACGCCCTTTGGACTGTCGCGGAAAATCTACCCCGAGTTCTTCACAAAGAAATCCACAGTCCAGCAGCATTAAGCAACTTAAACAAACCGTCCACAGGCTGGTACAGGAGACTGGGAGTGAAGGTCAAAGTCTCATTTTTCACAACGCGTTACAATCCGCTCACATATGGTCAATAACTAAGTGATTAATGTCCTTATCAAATTGCTCCAAAGTGTTACACAGAGCCCCTTTAAGGTCTCATTTTTGACCTTTCAAAATAAGGTCAAAACGTCATCTTCTCTTCGGACTCATTGTTCTCATTATATCTTTCATCCACCAACTGTGTCGACTCCCTAAACTTCCCACATATCTCGTTATTATGCAGAGATACATTATTAACTCTCTCGAACGCGCTGACGCAGTGGGGGACCCTCAACCTCCCCTCCAGGCCAAACTCCGTTAAGGTGAGCTTACCCCTCACAGTAACTTTAGACATTTTAACATTATAACACTAGACACATCTATGTGTATGTGAAACCCCTCGCAGCTACACCCTGCGAACGGGCGGATGAAAGGAAACAGTCTGAACTCGACTGTCTCAGATAATGCTGCCGAATTGGACAAGTTAAATATGTGCACTGTTTAATTATTATTCCTCAGTCAGATTTAATTCCAAACAATTCGCAGTGCAGTGTAGATATCCTACTGAGGACCAGCATTTTCAGTATTATTGGCTGAGCATGAGCATGTGTGTGTGTGTGTATACCGTAAAACCAAATAAAAGCCGGGTTTCAATTAACCGCAGGGTGCAGGTGTATATTTTGATAAATAACCGCCGGTTCCAAAAAAAGGCAGAGTCTAATTTATTTTTAAAAAAATCAAGGAAGAAGACGAGACCACTGACACTGCACGTTTTTCTTCTTCGCCTTTTTCACGTATTGTGCTTGCTTTCTGTCAGTCAATATCACACTGACGATCGCCATGGCTCCGATGCAGCAAAAAAATAAAAAGTACGACTTGAAACTCAAACTTTCTGTCGTAAAATATGCAGAGGAAAACTAGGGAGAAGCAGCCGCTAGACGTTTCTCTGTCCGAGGAGGACAGCAACAGGGCCAGGCTGCCTGGTGGAGGTAGGAAGAAGGCTAGCGAGGAGCTTGAGATAAACATGCGGGAATGGGTTAACAGCAAACGGGCACGCAGCGAGAGAGTGTCCTGCAAAATGATCAGGACGATGGCGAAACAAATGTACGTACGTTTAACTACAGTACTGTAATCTTACTTTTAAAAAATGTAAAAGTTATAGTCATACTGGTTTAATAAAAGAATCTGAGTAAATTGCCATATTTTCCCAGCTTTGCTGAGCAAGATTTGTGTGAGGAAGGAATTAAACAGCTGTCCCAAATAAACGCCTGGTCCAAAATAAACGCCTGGTCTGTTAAGTGATTGAAACAAGTAAACGCCCCGGCTATTATTTGGCAATTTATGGTATGTGTGTTTTCAGTGAGTGCAGCTGAGCAGGAAGTGCAGCAGCCTTATGCTGTACGCTCGTGAGACTCAGGTGATTATAGGAGTTGGAAAAAAAAAAATCCTCCCTGAAGAACTAATCCTTTGGAGTCCAAGCACGAATGATTCTTCTGTTGCAATGAGATATTTCTAACACAACGACAATCATCTTTTGTTGGAGAAAAACCTTTCATCCATCCAAAAACACCAGCTGTAGACGTCAGTCCATCACGTATCAGAGAACAATGGCTCATTCACAGTGTCCCCCCCCCCCACTGCACACCAGTCACACATTTATTGAACAAAAAAGCGGCAGGACTCTAAGCTCCCTACCAAAAGTAAATCTAAACGGAGCTCAATGCAATGAAGCTACTCGACGTCTCCCAGTTGCGCTGCAGTCGTGCAAACAAACAGATAATAAACAAAGCAATACCGGCGAGCGCAGCAAGAAGATAAATGCTCTTCAATACCATTTTTAGATGATGCACGGGGAAAATATCTGTCATCGCTTTTGACTGATAGTTTTCAGTTCTCATATTGATATCACAACCACAACACCAGACAAATGTATCGCGCAGGATCAGGCCCTGTTGCATTCTTTCGTGTATTTTGTCACATACAGGAGAATTACAGTAGTCATTATTTCCACGCAATTGGTTTTTTACAGTACGTTGTTTTGTTCATATGACAGAGAGCAGCAGTCACGGTTGACAGCTAGTTGTGTGTTTGTGAAAAGGACCCATTGGATCTGCGCTTCAAGGCGTCCATACTGCTGCTGATCTTGACCAGTTGCACACTCTTTCCGCCACACAAGGAAAGCACTTTTATGTTTTTTCATTTGAAAGTGTCATCATTCTATACAACACGTCTACTCTTCTACACAGGGCGGAGGAAGAAGATGATGAAACACGTTCCAGCCGCGTGGCACGACTGCAGTCTTTGTTTTCTGCGGCGAGGTTTGCCATCATCTAATTTATCACAGTCAAGCAGCACTCATATGATGAATGAATGTAAGACCAAGCCAAGTGAATATGGACACAATGAGCACTGCAGCAAAGCAGAAAGATGCGGAGAAATCTTAATCTTATTCGGCTTTTGTTGTTGGCTGGCTTTGAAATGATAATACCTTCTAAAATTGACATGATTGCATGACATTGCATCGCTCAAGTATGCGTAATGCTGTTAGCAAAAGAGACCCAAACACAGGACATAGAGTAAAATATGTAGCAACTAAACTTACTGGAGGTGGAATAGAAACTGGAAGAGCAAAGAGCATTTAAAGGCTGCTGGGAAGTCCAAGTGAAAACAAATCAATAAATAATCAAAGAAATATAAAGAAATCTGAAAGGCAACCAAGGAATTATGAACAACAACTAGGAAAGCTGGTAAACGAGTTGCTGCGTTGATGTCATATGATGCTGAAACTTAAACATTGAGTCCATGGTAAGAAACTTTTACCAAAGTCATGAATTGTACAATCATTGTATCGTTTTATTTGCTCTTCCTTGTCACTCAAAAACTGCAAACGGTTGTGAACATGTTGTTTAAATGCTCAGAGTGTTAAAATGCAAAATGACTTCTTTTTGGCGTCCATGTTTTGACATGACGCACATGAACACATCACAGTCGGGAGAATAACTTCCCAACTCGGGAAATTGGACTGTCCTGTGGAGCACGTGAATACAGCATCAAAGGACTTTTTCAATAACGAACACAAGTGAACAGGAAATAAGGCACTTTAATAACGTGCTACATCCTGGGTTTGAGTCTGGTCTGAAAGGTTGATTAAATAACATTCTCCACGCTGGCATAGAATAAAATAACAGCCATATTAACCAACATAGGTTGGAATAACACATTGTTATACTAATAAGTTGTAGACAAATAATCAGTAGCTATATGTGTGCGTCGTGGTTTTGTACAGTTGCTTTTGTCAGAGGTGCAGAACGAGTGACGGCCAGAAAGCAACATTACATGCGCTCCAAGCAACCGTTGAGGAGGTTTCTCCGGGTGTATGCGTGTGTGTGCCTTGATGCTTGGAGCAAAATGCCGGGAACACAGCTGATTTCCAATAAACTGTCTGGTTGCTCTCTCTCTCACTTGCCGTCGCCCTTTAAGCTCGGCTGTGTAATGAGTTGAGACAGATTTCATAAAGTTATGCACGTCATTATACTGTGTTTACTGCCCGAGTCGGCGTCTGCGTCCTGTCTCCTCTGTGTATTTCTGTCTCTGTTTCTCTTCTCTCTTTGCCGATGTTGTCACTTGATTCTTATCGTTACAGATATCACAAATAAAAATAGCGTATGCGCAGAAGACATAGCGATACGTTCAGTTTGTTGAACCCCTTATAGTAGCAACTGGATTTAGATGGAGGTCTGGATTTACGTATCTCCTGAAGATTTTGACAATTTGGGATAACTTATTTCTGGAGGACAGTTGGGTGAGCAGATGGATATCACTCTCATCAGAGCATGGAGACCAGAGCCAAACATGACGAGCCCCATCGGGACACAACAAGCTTGGCTGGATTCAAACTGAAATTTAGAAATGATGTTCAGGTTGGGTTTGGTCACATCAACTGACATGATAGATATATTTTTAATACCTTTTCACAGTCATCTACATTATACATAGCTATAATCAATGTAAACACGCAAGATGTAGTCATGGCAACAAAGCATGAGGGCAACACGAACTCTCAGCTTACATTAACTGCATCGGGCTCAGGTTTGGATGTAGAAAACAGTCTGTTGAGTTTGGTTCGGGCGCGGTTACTACTCTCACGGACTTGGTTGGATTTGTAACTCTCGTATCTGTAAATACTACAGCCAGAAGTGTTTTGGGTTAACTTAGCATAAAGACTGGGGAACAGGGGGGACGATGTGCCAGGCTCTGTCCAAATATAACAAAATCTGCCTAACCAGCACCTCTAAAGCCAAACCAATCACCAGTTTAAACGTTCTGTAAGTGTGTCTTTGCAAAACCACATAGTTCAACTCTACATTTGTTTCGACTCCATTTTCTATTTCTCTCGTCACAATGTTGTACTTATGCTCTACTTAGGTTTAGGCATAAAAACTACTTGGTTAGGGTTAGGAATACATCATAGTTTGACATTAAATCTTGCTGACTGGGCTGCTAAAGCTCACTAATTACCGTCTTATATTTTTGTTGAATACGTAAAAAGAGCTAAGTGTAAAAACCTGCTATTTAAGAGGCGGTCATAGGCCAGACTATTTCTTGGTATTTCTCAAAATGTCAGACTAATTCATTCACAGTTGAGCGTCGAAGTCAAATAGAAAGTGCGTTCAGATGCTGCAAGTTTAATGTCATTACATTAGCTCAGCCTGCAGAAGTTGGATTCCTTGGCTGCAGTGCTTCAGGTGAGAAATCCAACTTCAGGCTTCAAAGTGTCCCTTCAGACAACCATGACCGACATCACACATACTGTCTGCTCTCTTCTGATCTCTACTTAAGTGACAAAAAATCGCTCCTCCAGCCTCAGGCTCTCTCAAGTTGCAGCTTTTGTGGAGAGACTTTGAGAGGTTTTGATTCAAACGTTCCCGACACAGCTAAAAGCTCTACTTCTGGTGATCAACCCCTTGACCCTGTCTGGCTGTGTTTTACTGGAGTTTGGTTAATGCATGAAGAGATGCTGTCCCGACACAGAGCTGCTTGATCTGGTGCTTGATTCTAGGATGAATTAAAAGAGACTCGCATCCATCAGGTGTCATGAGCGTCGCGACTTCTCTTTTACAATCTGTGATCAGGCTGACACGGACATTTCACTTCAGGCTGTGATGGGAGGATTATTCCCTGGAAATTAATCACAGCTGAAATGAAGGATGTCAAAGTGATCTTTAAATATATTAAGTATGATACTTTGATTGTTAAGCACTCGGTGTAGAATGGTCAAAAGGTTTATTACACATATAAAAGGACATGGTGGTTTATAATGTTGGTCACTGGTTGGTTGCTTGTCAAAGGCTGACTGTGCGCACAGGTGATGGACGTAGAAACCAACCCACTCTGACAGTGGAGTGGCAGCTGGAATGGACTTTGAAACTGGAATGATGTCAGTGGTACAAAAGGAAATGCATCAGTGAGTTTCTGTGTGCATACAGCCACGCTTACATTCAGCGGAAAACACGTATGAAGGATTACAAGGGTGTAAGACAGAAAGTGTGAGTTATGTGAGTTGTAAATACCGATTTCATTTGTTTGGGTCACTGATAAGTTTGTGAATCTGAGTTTAGATGTGAGACAAGGATATGTATATTTGCTAGAGGTATTATCCATTAGCTGGAGGCATGTCTCCAGACAGAACACAAGGCAAAATGTAGAGGCCAAGCGACTGCAAGGTCATTTCATAGATGAGATTAGATGTGAATTTGCTCCGGGCATTGAACAAATTTGCAAACTTGAGCAAAATATTCATGCTTATACTGGGACTTTATAAATCTGTGCACAGAGAGGAAAAGCCAAATGTGTTAGACTGGAAGGACAACATAGACTTCTCAATCTGCGTACAAATAACACAAATTTACACTGTCAACTTCCATCCAAATCCAAATCTGTGTGCAGGTGATAAGACAATTTGCTTAGGTTTATGGAACAAAACTGCTTTGAACAAAACAAGCGTTTAGGTGGAAAACAGCATATTCAAACAGCAAAATGCATTAAAGTAATAATAATATAATTATAATATAATTGCTGTTATTTTGACACCATTTAATCCTGGAAAACTGTGTTTTGAACTAAATATGATAATAAATAATGATATGGATCTAGTGGACATTTGGGAATAAGAAGAGGCAGTTTTTGTTGGACTGATGCACTTGTAAAACTAAAAAAACTCCCAGACACTTTACAAGTGCGTTTTTACTTGTTTGTTTGTTTATTGTACCTGGCTGACGTGGTTTTATTTTTTTTAATTATTTGCATGAATAGAATCTTGGCTTTGTAAACGACATATACATAAATTTGTTAAGCTGTGTTTACACTGTTTGGCAAACTAGCTTGATGGTCTGGGGGAACTGAACAGCTTGTTACATCCGCTTCTTACTTAATGTATCCATGGGGAAATATAAACATAAAGTATTTGATTCTGATTCTCTCTAAAAACAACCTTATGAATACTGTAGAGGAAAACAGAGAAGCAAAGTAATTTACCTGGCTCCCTGTCTCTCAGAAATGACACTGTGCTGCTCCATTCTTGCTGTCACAGCCTGTCACCTCTGTGCCGCTGCCTCCTCCTGCCTTACGGAGAGTGACATGAAGTGCTCCTCTCCAGAGAGGCAGTGTGCTCTTAGTTCATCTCACTGACTGTCTGTTGGGGTCTCCTGAGTGAACCCAGGGCTCCGAGTGCTCTGCCAGCCGGATGAGCAGCCAAACAGATCTGCGCTTACTCAAGCACAATCGCGGCAGCTCTATCAGAATGCCGCTTAATAATAATAATAATAATAGCGCTCGCGTTCACGGAGCGAAGAGTGAGTGCTTTGTTGATGAAGACACCCCGAGGCTAAGGTCAGGGGATTTCTGGTAAGATAAATTCACCTGGCAATGCTGTGCAAAGTTCAGAGATTTGGATGGAGAACAAGTGATGATAAAACCCCGTGGATGAGTCAGAAAAGTCCTCGTGACTACAAAGCAGTTTGAGATGACTGTTGAATTACAGATCGCAGAAGCTGGTTGGCTGAGGGCCCTTTTTCCATTTCTGGTTAATTTGAAAAAGTAGTGATCATCCCAGTTTGACGCCACTGGTCAAATAAAAGAAAGAAATGGATGACCAGATTCTTGGCATTTGGTCTGAAATGGCTGGAAGCCCAGGCCTGCACGTCTTTGAAGATTTTCCACAATCAGTCTGTTTGACAGTGTCAAGTGTTTTGCATTTGTGGATCTTTGGTGTTGATGACTTTGAAACAGGAACTGTTACTAGAAACCCCTGCAGCCTTAATTCATTTAAGTGTAGGTTATAAATATATAACTTACTTGTATTCATAACAGACATTGTAATTCCATCCAGTGTAATTCTATGAAATCCTAATGTTGACAAGAGAAGTGACAGCTGCTGTGCTCAGCCCATTTAATGTCACATCCAAAATGTTGCGTGTTTGAATTATTCCTCTTGGCAGTGAGCCTGTTTTTCATTCAGCCTGACATTGTGTTGTTGGATGAAGCCAGATTCTGTTTTGGGGAGGTGAAGGTAGTTAACAACATCATTTCAATTTGTTTGATATTTGAGGGAATATTATTAGCTTTCCAGCCAGGCACTAGTCAAGAAAATACATCTCACTGTCCTGTCACGAGCCAGTAGATTGTTAGCTTAGCATGGCTTTACCTCATGAAAGGAAGCTAGCTCAGCTCTTTCTACCTCATGGTTACAATCAATGGAAAAGCTACCTGACCACTGGTTGTAGCTTCATATTTAGCATACACATGAGCATGGTGTCTTGACATCTTACTCATAGCAAGAAACTGAATATAGCCAGAATAAATGTCAGCTCTACAAGGTTTCAGTGAGTGTTAAACAAGTCTGATGTTGGCTAGCTAGTTAATGTTGCATCAAAAGCTTAAAAGCTATTGATACATTAGCAAACGGAGATCAGTAAAAATGGTTTCATTTAACGTTAAAACATACTATACTATACTATTCTATACTATACTAACAGTGTCAATATAAGTGGATGTCAGTAAAGTAAAAGATTAAACCCATAAACTAGAAAACCAAGCAAGGCAAGCAATTCAGTCTAGTCCTTTTTATAACTATGATTTCTGTGGCCAGCAAGCCTTGTAGATAGATGACATAACTAATCCTGTCAACAAAACTCTTAAGTAGCTGATTGTTTCTCTAACCAGGGCAACACAGACCTGTTTGGTGAAATGGTTCAGAGGTCTGGAATATAGCTACTTTTTAGCTTCCTGTAAGTGAATGTATTTTACTCTTTGTCAAATGGAGGACAAATTAAAGGAAAAAGCTCAATGTGCTTAGTAAGGTACTGAGACTGCTGGAGAGTTGGATGCCATTTTCCTAAAAGAGATTCCCTCATTTGGTGTGATGATGGTAGTGCATTGAGAACTCTGTCTGCCACATCAGTCCAAGATCTGTTCAACTAGTTCAAGATCTTGGGATTGTTAAGGCCAAAACATACAATGCACACTGTTTTCCAAACTCATTAAACCATCCAGTGACCCATCAGCTTTATGTGGAAGCAGTGGAAGTTTTTCCTGTTAAATGTCACAAGTCCCTTCATTATGCCTTTATTATTGCTCTGCTTTGCTTTATGTTAAATATACACTGAGTCATGGTATTTTGATGGTTTTGATCTTGCAAGCTCAGATGTGATTAAAAAACATTGTGATGGATTAAGGGTCCAGATGGCCTTCTGCTTATAAGGCATAAAAATGGATGATGGGTTTTTCATTATGAACAAGGATTCCTTTTTTTCCCCTGTAGCTTTTGTTTGGGAGATTTTCTTTGCATGCTTTCATGGTCCAATCCACTTGCTCATAATAGATGTCTTCAAAAAAATAACAAACTTTATTCCTTTTTCTCCACTTAATCTGTCTCCTGTACCCAGCCATGTGTAGTAAAATATTTTCTTCTGAACAGACAAAGTACCGGGCTTGATGCCAACTCCTCTCTTTTTTTAATTTCAGTCTGAATCCACACACCATCATCGGAGAGAATCAATAGAGCAGGAACATCATCCATCTTTAAGACAAGCAGTAACACAGGAATGAGAGTATGATCTGGAATGCTGAGGAGGAAGAACTGTAAGACATTAAAATGTTATACCCTTCAGCTAAAACAACAGGGTCACAAGAGCATTTCACAACATTGCTTTCAAGTGTAATCTCTTTTAGAGCGTGACAGATGCCGTATTTAAAGGCAGGCAGTGTGTAATTGTAAGTGGCATTTTTTGAGTTCAAACATGTTTGTGATAAGAGAAACAAAAAACAATTACTTCTCTTCTAACTCTTTGACAAAGTAGTCCCATCCTCTCTTCAATTCTCTCTACAAATGTTATTGTTTCCCAGATGGTAGGCGTAGAGGGAGTTCTTGGCTGGGACTTGGAGTATCCACTACCGATAATGTAGGCTACGTACAAGTATGAGTGTCATCTGAGTACAATGTTGAAGGGAAAATTCTCATTGGGTAGCTGACTGAAGTTTAGTCACACGAGTTTATAAAACAACAAATGTTTTCGGTTCTTTTACTCTCTTGATCAAAAACATTGATCTAAATGAAAAGAGCTGGATTCTAAGCTGTTCTGTAAATAATGGTCAAAGGTTTTAGTTCAGTTGACTTCCCTTTTTGATGTTGAAAGGTTATCCTCATGTCATGTTTTACTTTCCACTTCCTGTCTTTGTTTGATTTCCCACCCTTCTACTGTGTACACCTGTGTTTCATTTGTTTATTAACCGTTTTGTATTTAAAGTCTTTTTGTTTCTGAGTCCTCGTTTATTCCTGATTGGTTCTTCATGACTTTATGGTTTGTCATTTGTCATTTTAGTGTTTCTCTATAGTATTCTTGGATTCTCCTTGTTGCCTGCTTTTTTGTTATTTGCCTTTTAGATTTTGGATTTTTGGATTGTCATTATCAAAGCTTGCTTTTTGTTGTTCAGCTTGCCTGCATTTGTGTCCTCACTAGGGTCCTTTTTTGATCAACAGGTGTACAGACAAAGACAGGAAGTGGAAGGCGAAGATAAACGTTCAACATTAAATAGTAAATCAACTGATCTATAACCTGGGAACATGACACACTTAATAAATATAGCAACCCCATACAATTTCAGGCTTATATAAACTATCTTAGCCTTGCCTGCTTTCTACATAAGCACCACCCACTCCTGTTTCAAGCCCTGCTAATTCTGAGTATGGATGTTTGAACAGATACAGATAAAAGTGTACTCGATCCTCCCTACTATTTACTATAGACACGGAGCAACATTACCAATCATTTCAATATTAAACTTTCCTTTTAGCTCTATTTTGGTCTCAACCAACTCCCAAAGGGACGCACTTGGCTGTTAAATGCTCCACTACCTGTCTGTTGTGGTGTGGTGCTGTGCAGGTAGCGCAGAACAAACAGCGAAACAATGAGCTGAAACTTGCTGAGGCTGCTACCTCCTGGGAAATGCACAGTCGGGCAATAATTCTCTGCGGGGTCGCCCCTATATGAGCAGCTCCTTTCACAGTATGTATTCACATCCATTGTTAATAAAAAGCTATTGATTAGAGCAGCTTTGGATTAATAAGCAAACCTGAAAGTGGTAATTAGGCAGTTTTTAAAAAGTAATTATGGAAGAATTTCTAATCAGGCAACGACATGCAGCTCTTTTATTTATATTGTCTGGTACTCATATACTGAGTCATATGCTGCAGGTGTCTACAGAAAAGAACACAGCTATGCTCTTGTCCTGTTTCTTGGTGCTGACACCTGATATATTTCACGCTGTATAAATTTTTTTTGTGTACCTGCATTTAATTTGATTATCCAATTAGATGATCTTAATGTCTTGTTCTTGATTAGCCTATCAATTGTGGATTCTTAATTCATATGACAAATGACTTTGGTATTAATCTGTTTTGTCCATATGTTCTTGTACCTCTTAGTCTTATAAATGAAGTTGTTCTAAACTGAATTGCTTCTGTGTGAATGAAAGACTCTATTCCTTCCTCTGCAGGAGCTGAAGCCAGAGTCATCTATCACTTCTCAAGGCAGTCTGGGGACGAGCGAGTCGGAGCTTTAGTGAGACCCGGCAGCTCCCATTCCTCCCAGATTTACTCCGACAGTCATGCACCCTCACACCTACACTCTGTAAAAAAAAAATAATCATCAATTCCTTCCAGCTGGAAACTGTCTCTCAATCTGTTCATTCTATCTCTCTATCTGCACCCTTCATCCCTGGATCTATTCCCCGATCTCTGCTCAGGGCTCAGTGGCACTGAAGGTTAGCACATTGGATTGTTATGAGAACCGCCGAAATTATCCGTCATCCAGTTTAATCTACTATGACATGTTTACACATGGGAGGCCGGGATGCAGGAGCTGTGTCGCGTACGTGTGTTAATTTTGTGCAGAAAAACACTCTCTAGCAATGAAATCTGTAATTTATGATTTCAGTTGGAGCACACTGGTCGCACAATGTATCCTGGCTGTCACTCAGTTTGGACCAGAGAGTAATGGATATCTGAAGGACCGAGGGGAACAGGGAGTGTGACTGATGCACCTTTGTATCCAGAGAACACTAGAACTGATTGGTTTCTGTGATCTAGTGAGAATGCATCTACTGCCTCTGGCTGGATGTGGACACTTGTATGTCCAAGCCAATCAGGACTGACTGATGGTTGCAGAATGCTGTGATAAGTGATATAGAAGCTCAGTGATGACCTAGTTGCAGCTTACATTCATCTTCGTGTATGTTGAGTAATAACAGAAATGATTTGGATGTTTTTTTAAAGCAAGGACTTCAGTTGTAAGGGGAAAAGTTTAAGACAGCATTTTCTGGGTTTTAAGGCACGACTAAGACAGCCAGCCAACCGATGCATCATCCTCTGAAGGCCACTCAGGTAAGGCATTGCAGGCTGTCCTTCCCTCACTGTAGCTTTTGGTTGACCTTTTCCCTGACCTTTTCAATAACTGACTTAATAGAGAAAGGTCATTGTCCACCTCTGAAGACAAACGCCAGCGTTGGCCTTGAAGCCAACCTGCAAAGAATGATGTACACTCCTGAAAGTGTTTGTGTGTGTGAGACAGGAAACAGACGGAGGTCGGAGAGAAAGAAAGGTGAAATATCATGAGAGTGATTCATGAAGAAGGATCAGAGCGTGACAAGATGATGAATATAAGGTCACATCGCAGAGAAAAACTAGAATTGTCAGGCTGCAGTTTTTCTCTTTACATCCAAGATTTTGAAGAAATGTAGTTAAAGGCATGTAGTGTATTTTTTGTTTAGATGGAAGTCATCATTATATTGACATGTTCGATTCCAGTGAATCATTTCCAGTGACAATCATGCTGTCTTCACTTAAACACCATTCTTCCAAGAGTACAGAGGACTGATAGAAAAGTAGCCTATTGTCTCATCAATCAATCCCTTGAAGCTAGTGGTAGACTACTTCTTTATGTCTATTAGCGTGTAAGTTAAGAGTCATATTCCGTGTATGTGTTGAAATGCATTAGATAGATAGATAGATGGATAGATAGATACTTTATTCATCTCCAAGAGAAATTCACAGTTCTAGCAGCTTACAGGTATGGGAACACAGGGGCATGCAGGGAAAGTACAATGTAAAAATTTAAAACAGTGCAAAAAAAGTACTAAGGTAAAAGATAATGGTACAAAACAAAATACAGTATAGTGTCTGCCAGTTCCAGTTCAAGTGCAGTTGTGCAGATGACAGTGTGCAAAAAACAGTTGAGTAATGGTCAGTTTGTACACACTTAGAGTCCAACTTGTAGATGTGTGTGTGAGATGTAGAAAAGTAAGAATTAATGTTTAACCGTTTTTTGATATCAGTTTCTTATTGCTGCCGGAGGTAGTGTGATCGATCACAGAGCACCTTTATGACTCCAGTTTTAAAGGATTAAAATATGGCAAGCAGCTGATTACAGGTTGCCAGCGTGGCAGGCCTCTTTGAAGCCTGCTGTCGGGCCTTAAATAGGAAAAATTAAGTTACGTTGTGCGCTGCTTTATCTCAGCCGGTAGAGCAGATCAACCTTTAATCACAGGGTTTCAATTTCTGAGTTCCAGTATATGCAAAAAAAATAAAATAACGCAGTGACTTAGACTGAAAGTAATGTACAACTCCTGCTGCTGTTGCTGCGAGGGGAAGATTTGCATGTGTGAGCGCGTAGCGAGGCAGAAAACCCGGCCTGAAAAAACAAAATGAGTGGTTGATGACTCCTCTTTAGCAACACTCACCCCCACACACACACACATCTCCATCTGTCTCCCTTTCGCTCTCTCTGTTTACACGACATCACGCTTTTATGAAAGGCTGCACGATTTCCAAGGAAAGGGTTCATGCGGTCAGTGTGTTATATTGTATGTGAGCTAAAAAAAAAAAAAATAAAAAAAAAAAAAGGAAAAAAGAGGAAGACTAGTTTTTGAGAGCTTTGAGGCTCACGTGACGTGATTTCCACGCTGGCTCGGGCGTGATGTTGCTAACGAGATGGATGGCATTTACATCGCAGCTCTAATTGAAAAGGGACAATAGTGTTATTCTCTCGCGGCGGAGGGATCATGAGGACGTGATATTCCTGTTGAATTCCGTACTTCTCGTGCATGTGAGCACTGTTGTCATATTTTCGTGTGCCTCCTCCTTCTTCTGTAGACTTTCTCTCACCCTGTTTTTTTCCTCTCTCCC
>OMLP01046047.1:8796-25961 GCA_900302685.1 Spondyliosoma cantharus
AGCAGAACCGAACGCTTCACGCTGATGCAGTTTTTGATGTGAGCTCTGGGTCGATGACGGCAAAGAAGCCACACGGCTCTTCAGGCGGTGACTCATGTTGTTTAGTGGTCGTCCCAAACGGGTTACGGGAAAACAAACAATAGTAACAACATATTTGTTTTTACTGTTTGGTGTGTTTTTTATGTCTTTAAGTTTTGCATAATATTTAGCCAGAGGAGTAGACCGAATACTCGATGAAGTCAGTTTTGCACAGGCTTGCTGAAGGCTCTGTGTGGTCCGGCCTGTGCTGACCTACCTGGCCTGACGTGGACTCCGCCTGTGGCCGTGGCTGCCTCTTCCTTGGCACCATCTCTCAGTGCAATGATCTGGAACCCTCCTCTCATGGCCCGCGCTGTAGGATGGGCTGGTTGCGGTTATGTTGAGGGCGGCAACCCAGCAGTTTGAGTATCTCCGCTTCCCTCCCCAGTAAGGCTTTCTCCATCTGCGCCCTGTAATTACCGTCCTGTCTGCAAAGAGGGACTCACGACATGGTTTGGTAGACGTAGCTGCTCCACTGTCTCTCTCTCCTCGCTCTTTCTCCTTCTGCCTTCTCTTCCGCAACCCCCCAAAGCCTTTCAGGCCTCCAGCTCCCATCATCCAACGACTGCCTCCAGATGGTCCCGTTTGGTAAGCAGTTTAGGGTTTTTCTCCCTTCTGCAGTTTGAAGGGGAAGGTTTGAAGTGGATTCAAATGGAGGATGTTGTGTTTGCTCGGAGCTGCCAGGATGGAGACATCAAAGTTCCCAAACGACACAGACAGTGCGTAATAGAGTCAGTGAGGATGGCCTCATTACAAAAGCACATGCGCTCGTGTTCTAGTCATTTTAAAGCAGCTATAATCAATATTTTTAAAATAGCAGTGGAGGAGTTATGTGGACGCTCGTGGTGACGAACCCACAGATATCACGGGAGTAGCCAGTTCTCCTTAACGATATGTATATTTAGCATATTTTGGATAATTGTTTTGATTTTAAGGCCATCAGATTCACTGTTTTGATTCAATCTCAACATTCAGTAAGCAGAGTTTTTCATTGAAATAGCTTTAAAAAGCAACTGTACACTACTTCTCCAGCAATAGACAGCAGATAAACAACTTAGCAACTAGCTAGCATCTAGCTAGTGAACATGGAGTCACATATGCAACAGTTAAAGTTGCATTACGTAAGAATTGTCCACCTGTCAAGGTCATACTCTCATACAACTAAACAGGGGGCAGCATGTCACCAGAGTTACCACTAACTATGGCTGGCCTGTACTAGTTAGCTCAGCTGACCATGCGGCCATCAGTCGTATAGCTGACTCTGGCCCTGTCCACATTTTTTTCTACGTCCAGACGATCCACTGAAAACGACTGAAAAGGCTGTAGTTCATATTCCAGGCTTATAGGTGGCACTTGAAATTTACCAAATTAACCAAAGGCGGAGAAGAAGAGACGGAGCATGCGCATTAAGCTTGCGCTCTGTATACAAACAGACAGCAGCCGGTGAATCCGAACACAACAAGAAGAGAACGACAACGGCTAGTTCAATGAAAACAGGATCGTTTGTGTGGACCGATAATGAGGTCGAACTGCTGCTGCGACTCACACTCGACTACAAGGCGAGTAAGTTGCAAGAAACACGAACACAAGCAGATCTGCCATTGTTGTTGTTGTTTTTATGAGACGTCGTGTGGTGGGGCAATGGCGTCATCGTTTCGGAATGTATGCGGATTCGCCGTCCAGACGACAACGGGAGGGCTGCGTTTTCGAATTTTTCCACCCTGAGACCCGTTTTCAAAAAACTGCATTTTCAGGCGCTGCGTTTCCAGGATCCATGTGAATGGTCGGGCAAAACGATGCAATAAAACTGCGTTTTCACTAAAGAGTGTTTTCGTCTGGACGGGGCCTCTGTCTGGCTGTCTGGAGTGTTGGTGTTGTTTGCTATCGGAAGTGGCGAGAGGCTAGCCATTTAGCATGCCTCCTTTAATACATATCTCTGCAACACAATACGTAAACGTCTTTGACATAATGTCAAATGTTATTTATTCACATTCTGTTAAAAAGTTTTCTTTTTTTTTATGTCTTAAAGTAAAATTCTTACATATTCCATCTTTAAAGAAACACATTTTCCTTCAAGAGTTGGCGTAGAACAAAAACTGAGCTAAAAGAAGAGTGAATGTTGGACTTACCTATGCTAGGTGTCCAAAAAATAGGACACACGCTGTTACGTACATGAAAGGTGTACAACTAGCTAACCATTTGCCAACAAGTTAGCCGTAGCAAGTTAGTAACAGCTTGTGAACACTGGGCCCAAGTGGCACATAAAATCAGGTATTGCAGGTTTAAATGAATGTAAAATATAAATACAAACTCATGGTACAAAAGACTGATGATCAGTGTGATAGCGGCTAATTTCAATATGCAATGAATCTTTTTGTATGGAGGATGAAGCTTTGATGTTCCTGCATTTCCTTCCTCAAACCACCAGGGAGTTCAATCTGTTGGCAGGAGAGGGAGAAGATATGTGGGAGGCATCCTGCCCAATTGTATTGGCCCCACACTTTCTCGGATAGATTGTTTCAAACGAGGGGAAGATGGCGTTTCTGAGGATTTCTGAGCAGCGTTTACAGATCGTTCACAATTACTCTGCGCCAATTTAAGATTGTTAGCATTCCCGGCACAGGAGTGAGTAAACAAACTTGGATGTAATGAAAGTTCTCAGCAATTTTCAGTCCAATTACTTTCCCATTTTACAACACAGAAACAATAACTAATCTCCCGACATCAAGCTATTTTACAGAAATTGGATAAATCCCTAATTAGAATATGCCTCCACCATTACCAGCTTTACTCGAGCTACGCCAGCCTGGAAAGATCAGCTCAGTGTCTAACCACAGATAGATTGGATCTCCATTTTCCTAACCTCTCATTTTCCAACAGATAGCCGACGAGGGTAGAAATTATTTTCACCCTTGCCACAATTGCAAGATAAGCTAGCCTGGCAGAAGACATGTGTGTCTAAAAATATCATTAATGAGGGGTTTTGATATGTTTGTGAGTTGCTTCCCTTACCCACAAAACCCTACAGAATTACTTGAAGCGTTGGAGTCTTGGATAGAGTGAGTTCATATTTGGGTCAATAGGAAACAGCTGACTAGATATGATGCTCCTTCTTTCTCCCTCACTGTCAACAGGCCCAGAATGAGACTTCATTATACTGTATCTTGGTTATTGAATTTCACCTTTTTAAAAATGTTGGCCTTTGTGCTGCACTCCCTGCGGTGAGAGCAGAGAGGAAAAAATCCGAAATACCTACATATCTGGAAAATGTGCAATGGCAATTAAATTTGAGAAAGTGTTTTTCTGGTGCGCTTCCTAACATGTAAAACGCGTGGAAACGCACACATCGCAGCAGAGCAGTGCATTCCTGTTGCCTAACCGTGGACTTCCTTTTCTCTACCTTTCCATTCTGGGTCACCAGGTTTTTCTCAGCGACTGTCAAAACAGTTAAATTAGCTCCTCAGACTGCTGTGTGGCCCAGAGTGGAAAGGCAGCTTCAACTGTGATCTGTGTTGGTGGGTGTGACGCCGGCTGGCTTTCAGCGAACTTTCGCCTTCCAGTAGCTCTGTCACTGCTCTGGCAATTGAGAGGTTTGAAAAGAGTTTCTTTCTCCAGAGGAAACAGAGGAAATGTAACAATTATTTTTGGTTTTGGATGCTTGCAATACTTTGCACTTTCAGCTAGGCAAGCATGTCGGCTGATAAATAATTGCAGTATTGATGACATGCCAACGAAAACCCACAACGACAACTTTATTGGCCACACTAGCAGCATTGCTCTATTACATATAGCAATGTGGGCGGGTCAGTCCATCACTTTGGTTATTGGGTCCCATCACTTTTGGTCTGCCATTAGATAGTTTTAACTAGCATCCTGTCCGTTTTGCAGTTAGCGATCCCGTCCCTCCTCTCGAACGTCACCACGCTTGCGCGACTCCTTTCTTATTTTCGAGGCAACCTCTTTGCCGCTTTCTTTTCTCAAAGCGTTTATCACTGCTGGGCCTGTTGGGTAGTATAAGCCGTCCCCTGGTGTGCCGGAATTGGCAGCTTACCCTGTTGTGTCAATAAGAGATCCTCATTGAATGTATGTTATTATATAATGTGTTCGGTGTGTTTAACTAAAATATCAGGTGGGTTAAAAGCCAGATAACAGGACAACTATTCACAGACCATGCATTCATTATAAAGAAGATGATTAGTGTGTGAAAACAGGAGGCTGTAGAGCAGAGTAAGGGATTAACTCATTCACAGTAATCCTGAATGACATTTTACACAGGAAACACGTTCCTTCAGCGCCACCAGATACCCATAACCTCTGGATTCAGATGACGTCTAGACTCTTGAGAAACTCGATACGCACACTAGTCCTAAATACCTGTGATAGCTTGATCACAGTGCGGAGCTACAGGCACCTTCCTTTGATTACTGGAGCAAACTGCAATCTGCCATTGGCTGAAACGGAATACGTCTGGCAGGGTGAAGAGAATCACTGAATCACTCCTGTGATTGCCCGCTTCGGCTGATTGTCGTTTGTGATACACTGCAGCACTAGGTCACCGGTCTCACTGTGGGATCGAAAGCTGCTCATGAGTGGTCCCCGTGCCCATTGTTTCTTGAAAGCCCTAGTTGTGCTCAAGCCCAGCCAGAGCAGGCTGCTTCAAAGCTGCATTAATCAGGCTCTAATGCTTTTAAATCACCCGACTGGTATGCAGTGGGATGAGAAATGGGCCATATGTAGATGCCTGGTGGTAGATTGAGACATTAGAGATTGCCCTCGCTGCGCCGCACAAGGCGTTAACCTTAGTCCTCTTTGAATACTCTCAGTGCTCCTTGCCTGGCTATTTAATTAAAAGCCAACAGATAATCTCTCTTAATACATGCTGTGGTTATAGCGGCACACACACATACAGTGTACTTAGACAGACAGACAGACACACACAGCGATATTAATCGCCTTAAATGGGAATGGTGTGTAAAACCGGACTGAATCATCCAATAAGCAAATCCATCACATGGTCAGTGTTGCGTGGCAGACTTTCAACACAGCTACTCAATAAAGTGGGAAAGGCGATAAAGCTGCCAAGGAATACACTGAGTCAAAGTGATGGATAAAATGTGCTGTTTGACCAACAGAAACAGATTAGTCGTGATGTATCTGGTGTAGCGGCTCCTAAAAATAACGTTTGAACGCGAGCAGAGATCAGTAAACGCTGGCTATAGGTTATGCTCCCATCATTAAACATGAGTCCCAAATGATTTGACTCTGCCGGGGCTAAGTTGTTAATGGGTCTAGACAAGGGTTTGGATTTCGAGGGCTAATGCTGGCTGATGGCTCTTAAGCCGTGGCCACTCTCAGGCTCTTGGCCCTCTTCATATTAATGGGATTAACAGGACTGTGGATGAGAGGGGGCACGACGTGTAAGCAGAGAACCCCAAGCTATTAGAAACAAAAACTCCCCTGTCCCCCATACCCAACAGGGATGCTATAGTTTGTCCTTTTCAGTAAGGAAGAGGAGAAGGCTACCCCTCTTCTTTGGGCCTCTCCATCTCGGTGGCCTTATTCTCCGACAAGGACCACTGGCTCATTTCGATAAGGTTATGACACAAGTTGGCTGGTTCAGGGGCAATGCCTTTGTCCATTCTAAGACGAAGGGGCTGTGTGGTCCCTCTGTTCTCCCTGGACCCAATGAAGGAGGCCATTTGTCCCCTAAACAGAGGGGAATTAAGCCCTGGTTGTGTTGGCCTGTTGTTTATGAAGGACAAAGAAGCAAGACCTCAGCGTTCAGTGTTTGAACAAAGCAGAAAACTGCTGCAGCTCTGCGGACCAAACCTGTCAGAACCAATTGGGTGAACTCATTACGGTCGTACGTGCTCTGGTTAGCGTTTTCAAGAGGCGAGATGGAGCAAGGAGGGCAGAGGATTCATAGCTAGTGAGCTAACAGAAGCTTCTTTGTGTTAGGGGTACGCCTGTTCAACCTGTGGCATGGATGTTTAGCTGGAAAGATGATTCGTCAGTCAGTGCTCCCGTGGAAATGAGGTCCGACAAGTTTTAGAACTGGTTGCCAGGCTGGAAACCGTCCATCAGCATTCGATTGCCAAAGCTGACAGAATGGTTGCCATGTTTCAGTCATTTATGATTAGAGCAATTATATTCTGGTGTAATTATAAGCCATACTGTAGGAATGAAACAGTGACATCAAGACTGGTTGGGGCTGTGCGGACACTCTTCTTGCTGGTGCCCTCACTGTGGAAGGTTTGCTGTGCTTGAGCCTGAAGTAAACAATTGTGAAGGTTTCGAGAATGACCTGACTCGCTGCATTCCTATCGCGTGTTGCACAGTGAGTGGTTACTCCTGTAGCAATCTACTCCAACACTCTAACAATTTCTGATTTTCTTTCATTTTCATTTTGCAGTTTATTGTACAGAATTGTGGGTTAATGTTCATATCAAATTGTTTAAATCATCGACATTCACTTATCCTCCAAATGAAGAATATGTACAAAGGAATTTTGAGACTGCCCCCCCAAGAATAAAGTGTCCCAAAATGACCTGTTGAAGGCATGACCGAAGCAAAGGAGGAAGTCGTTGTTGTGAAATAAAGTCTGCATAAGGAGGAGGTCATGGTGGATGGTTGGGTCAACACGACATCAGACTTGAACATTTTCTTTTCGCATAACTAAGATCCCTCCCTAACCCTAAGCATATGTTTATCATTGTGACCATGACGACATAGCGCCCCTAACCTTTACGATGTAGTCATTTAAATCCAAACCACGATATTTCCCACAACCTAACCAAGTCATTTTTGTGCCTAAGCCTAACCAAACCCTAACCATAGCATTGTCACATCATAAAATGTATTTATTTTTCCAACGTGGTTTGTAACGGATTTGAGAGGCACAGACAAATGGTCGTCCTGCTGATGGGGTCGTAAAATTTGGAAGATGCTTCCATGTGTCATAAACAGCAGATTCAAATGATGTTTTTTTGTCAGTAACATCTGGAGTACTTTGGGGGGCGGGGGGGCTTTTTAAACACAGCTGCAGTGTCAAATAAACCAAATGAAATGGTCAACTTTGATCTGCATGCCACTGTTTACCTCAGGGGAATAAATACCCATCAGTGAAGAGGAGTGATTGTGCTAAATGTCCTATTAATTCGACAGTATCTTCTGTCTTGTCAAGCTCGGGGTCAGTTCTTGAAGGACACATGTGTTGGGATTTCTCTGACGTGTGTTATTGTTGTGGTTAAAGTGGTTTTCAAATATGATTACAGTATCTGGTGTTTCCTAAGTGTGGTGAGTGAGTCACGTTGAGTGCAGAAGGGCCTGCGGTCTGGCCGGTTAAGCCACTGTGGGTAACCTGCAGCTCCCCTTGGGCTTGTAACGCTGGGACACAACTAAATGTGCCCTCTGTGGCCTTTAATCTGATGCTGCGTGTTTTCTCCAGTCGTTGGAGGTATCTGTACGGATGGAGCACACTCTACCCCTCAGACGAGAGGGAGGAAGTGGTGAGGGACTGCTCAAGTATTGTTACACGCTCGTCTTTATTCGTGGACTTGTGAACAAGCTGACAGAGCAAATTGAGGACTGAATTCTGATCCCCTTGCTGTCGGAGACGCCTCCTCCCACTCTCTTCCCTCACTTCCTACCTCTGTCAGACCACAGCAGTGGAGGAAGCACATCTTTTCACAAGCTGCCTCTAATTGATACCGTTGAGCCCTGGGAACCCAGTGCGTGGTTTCAGTACTCGGCAAAATGCGTGCAAAGCACAACAGCCTGCAGAATGCCACCCTCTGGGACACCACAGGTTATTTACAACCCGACGACCGGTCTGGTCCGGGTTCTTGTATACTTTCATTTAAGTAAGTTTGGAAAAAAACATGCCCACTGCACTTGGACGTGACCCTTGCCAAGCCTTTCATCAAATAGCTACAGTGAGAGAGGGCAAGAGTTGAATCCAATCCAGGGCTGTAATCTCAGCCTTAGGGGGCTTTTCACTAAATGCCAGTGTGGGTTATGAAGGAATGAAACCAGATATATACAGTATGTAGGTTAAGTTCCTACTGTTGGTGCTGGCTTTCTGCTACTGTTTCTCCACCAGCTACACCTGTTAAACACACACAGTTGTTAAATAAATGATTTTATTTTCAATTAGTCGTGTCGAGGAAGATGTTGGACCGTTTATTTTATTGTTTACATAGATGTATGTCGCGTTCCCAAATCCAATCAAATGTGGTGCAAATTGACATGTTCTAATGTAGCTTGTCACGGCTCGGCGAGGCAGACGAGTCTGACATCCCTCCAGATGGAGAACAGCTTGTGTTGTATTGTATTTCACAGACAGAGCCAACTCTCTCGTTCGCTCTCTCGTGCTCACTCTCGTGCTCACTCTCGCTTGCTCTTTGTCATCATGAATAAAATCACGCCGGTGACAGATTGATGGAATCATGATGGTTTACGGGGCTGACTTCAGTTGTTTATTTTGGCTGAGCGCTGACCCTCAGTATCTGTGGCCACGGCGTTCCTCCTCATCCTTGACCTCTCGCATGCGTGACTTTACCCTCTGGCTATTTTGCCAAGTGAGGTCTTCCTCCTCAGCGGGAGGTGGATGCACACAATTGGCCCGAGTTTATTTTTGATCCGAGGAGGAAGTTTGGGTTGGGAGAAAGTGTGCACAAGTGTTTTTCCTTTAGCAGCCCCTGGAGTTTGAGGATCTGGAGTTTGAGGATCTGGGTAGGAGCGCTGTCAGCCGCTCTGACAGAATAATGAGACTTCTTAAATGTGCTCTCAGGAAAAGAATAATTTTTTTCAACTGAGAGAAATTGAGCTGGCAGGACAGAAAGAATGAAGGATATAGCATTATGGCATTAGATGGAAGGTCTGATCCCTGATTGTTTAAGTGTGGCAGTGAAGGCCTCGGGTACGTGTTGTCCTGGCTGTGACCTCCAGCTGCTAAGGGTCTTACAACATTTACCTGACGAGATGTTAAGAGGGCCCGAAACCACACTGGATCTCCCAAGTGGCTCCTCCGAACGTGTCCAACCTGTACAGTAGACATATTTCTCTCCACCACATGTTAGAAACATCAGCGGCTGTTTTAATCAGGAAGCAGTTTAAGGGGAAACTCATCCACGGTCCCGCTGGCTTTAAAGCTTTGTTTTCATATGTGTGAGTGACTGCCGAGGTCCTGATGAATACCCTAACCTTCAGACACATGAGGCGCACCGCCTTTCAAACAAACTGTCACTCAGAAACCTCAGACCTTAGCAAGCCTTTGAGACTCAATCTCAGGCTTATTGCTTTTTTTCTTCTTTTTTTTTAATAGAAACAAGCACTATCATCTCAGAAAAACACTAATTATGCTGAGGAGACTGACACCTTTATCAAGAAACTTCTTGAGGCAAGTTGATCTCTGCCTGTGAAGAAGTGAAAACTATCTGTCCCTGCTGGCAGATTTCCTTTACTTGAGTAAAGAAAAATGCATTTTCAGCACTAAACATTAGATGAAATGACTTGTGCGCCGCTCCCGCCCGCCTCTGCTTCTCATTTAGTACTAGCGAAATTTGCTAATGCAGCGCACCCATCACTCCACTTGATTGATGAAGCTGATGACTCTCCCACATGACAGCTGAAATAAAGCAGTCAGGCCTCCGGGTACCTGCCGCGCCGTCTCCCTCGGGACCTCGTTGCTGTGGAGACAACAGACCTTGATTGGCGTCTAGGATTATGCCACCTCTCCAAAACAGCGTGTCCTGCAGCTCGTATTCTCATTCTCATCAGGGGCTGTAGCATCAACCGCTGGCAGCTCATTGAGAGGTTATTGATTTTTAGCGATGGAATAATCCACCATAGTTTCCCAGCGAGCACACAGATGGCCGGCCCTTATTAGTTGAATGAGGATTTCATCTATTTCTTCCTGCAGCTGTCCCATTCATTCATTTAATGAAGTGCAAATCCATAAAGAAAAATGAATGACTTATACTGTGCGCCTATTTCCTGTAGCGTCACAGCATCGCCCATTTGTAGGCAAAGCATATTCTCTGTGGGAGAGGGTAGCGTCCGTAAAGTGGGCTACGTTTGTCATGGAGGTGTGCTCGCATGTGGAAGTAAAACATCACAAAGTCTGTTGCATGTGGCCAACAAGTACAGTTCAGATGTGAGCTGATGATCCATCTAGTGCTCCACCGCTGGAGACGTTTGGCTGTAAATCATCCGGATGAATGATTTATACAGGTTGTCACAATGAACAGATGAGTTGGCAGGACACACGCTGGCATGTTTTCTTGCACAATGAGCTTCTAATTTGCGGTAACGACTCCACATCAGCAAATTAGGGGTCTTTGGAAAGCAGAAAATTAGATTTCTGTGGACGAATCAAAGAGACGTTTCCTCTCTGGACTGCAGACAAAAGGACAACGATTCATTTTTTGCAGAAGATTTTAGAAATTAAAGGTGCAATATGTAAGAATTTGAGTAAAAAAACAAAACAACTAACAAAACAAACAGTTTTCCCGGCATGAAGTCTATCTGAAGTTTGCATGCTAACCAGATAGCCCCTGCCCATCTCAGTCCAAAGCTCTTGTGCTGGCAAAATGTCACAATATAAACCATATGAATACTAGCACCCCCCTGGCGCACCAAGCAGTCAGTCCAGACCGCTAGCTGCATGGCTAACTGAGCTAACCAGCTAGCGGTAGCTACTGTAGGCAGCCATTGCTGGTTAGCCTTGTGATACGCTGTCCCATATTTGTTTTGAGTATGAATTCAAGAAGATGTCAATTTTTACATACTGCACCTTTTAAAGCTTTAAAATAAAATCCATTTTATTTTATTTATTTTATTTACGTAGCCCAAAATCACAATCACATTGCCTCAGTGGCCTTTAAACCAGAAACAGTGTTGATGGGAACTTTTCGTGCACAGAAATGCAATTCCATTCGAAGGAAATGTGCATAAGAACCGTGGTGCTATGCATCTGGGAGAAGGCTCTTTGACATGAGGCATTAGTCAGTAAAACGATCCTTCTCTTCTTGTGCCAGTACCCCTCGACTTATTTAAAGACACTTCACAGTTGCCTCCGTGGCTAGTTTATTAATCTTTATTGTAGTTATTTATTTAGCACACAAAATTATCCCTCGCTCTCAGTTTTGGCTGTGATCATGCATTCTGTTTCTTCCAGTGTAATTGGCTGTTGTTTTCATGGGTAGTTTGTGTTTTCACACTAAATTGCAAACTTGGCTTTCACTCCGCGCAATCATGATTTCCCATCTGAGAGCCATGATTAGGCCGTGCTCATTCTCAGCCACCTGCTTAACGCAAGGAGGTTGTCCTGTTGTAGTAACTCAAAAATCAATATTTTAAATAGAAATAAGAACATTTTCGGTACGAATTTGAAATAATGTGCTGCAAAGTGCTTCCTCAATATGTTACTTGGATTTTTGTCCTGACATTCTTGCTGCATGTTGCCAAGGCCTAATAGTTTTACAATACACCGCCTGTGTGAGGATATGGTTGGACAGGACTCATTCGGAGCCGTGCCATAATCACATAATCATCATTACAGATGATCTCATGGCATTTATTAAGAAGACCTCTGGCTTTCTTCAATAGAGCAGCTCTGCTGTCTCACATCATGTCTATCGTGTGATTGACGGAGAAAAATAGCTGTATGAAATGTGGCTTATTTATTCTTGGAAGCCATCAGTGGTCTTTTTTTTTATTTTGCAGTATTACATTTCCAGTTCATAACCTAACCAGTTCATCTCTGTTCAAATATCTTTAATCATTGGGAGCAGGGGAGATCCTTGGCCTGAGAATGAAGAAAGGGTAGTAAGGACTCTGTGGGAAGTAGAAATCTGAAGCCCTCAGGTCCATTGACTGCTTTAAGTTGCCTGGTTTTATATGTGCAGCAAAGTTACTGTGTTGTCCACAATAATCCAAAAAGATTTTTGTATGTGGTTCCTTCATTCTAACCACCACTGATAATCTCCTCACATCTCGTTGGAGCTCTTTTCATTTAAAACCGTGTAACAGATGCTTTTCTCACATAAACAAATTATCCGCAAATTAGATTTGGCATGCATTAATTAATAAAACAGAGGATTCCCTCAAAAGCTTAAATTATTTGCAGATTTGTCTGACTTAGGAGGCTTTCTGTGTAACTGTCAGTGGACTCCCAGGGGTGAGTCAGCTGCTGCAGCAGTAGACGCCTGCAGTCTAAACCAGATTAAGAGTTTAAACCTTTTAGTCGCCGGTCGAGAGGCTGTTAAACGTCTCTTAATTTAGATCCATAGCTTTCTTTCAGGGGATTTCTGCACGCGAAGGGCTGGAATTCTAAACTTTGTCCAATTTTTTTAGAAAGTAAAATATAATAATCGCACGTTGATTCTTGACCACACTGAAAGATGATAAAAAGATAAAAGGGAGAGGGTTGAAAGAAAAGGTGCATTTGATCTTGATCAGAGAATTCTGAACAAAAAAGAAAAGACGACTGAGATCAAAGTGTATCAAAACTGGTCAAACATCTTGATCATATTTAAAAATTTGATCAAAGAGTGAACATTTCTTACTGACCGCAGCTGGAGATAAAACCCAGTTTCTCCTTCTGCAAGTGCATGCACAGTGTTTCCACCTTAACGCGGTTGCACTCTCTGACAGCTCTAAACCTTTGAGTGGAGGTCACCTGCGTATTCAAAAACCTCCCTACGGTCTACCTGGAACTTCAGTTCACAGGTCTGCGTTATGATGTAGTGTGGGTGACCTGTTGAGGATGAAGAACAGCGATAGGCAGCTTCTCTCTACAAGACTACATCGTGATGGTGCATCGTGCATCATAATGAATCCAGAGTTGTCAGTCTCGGCACGCTTACCGTAGTAAACACGATCCATTTGAACACCAATTTCAGTCTGACTGTGAATGTAAAATATGGGGCAGCTGCGAGCCTTCACCTTGTCAATCCCATAAAGCGGCCCTGATGCAAGCCTAGCTGTGTGTGGTGCAACCTTTGGCTGATCTGTGACTCTCTCTTCCAGCCGGCTTCCTTCAGTAGCCAGCTTTGGTTTCACTGGAACACTCGGCGCAGCTTATCACGCCGAGACTTTCGCAAACCCTTTGCTTCGCTGAGCTGCTTTGCTCATTTTCTGCTTTTATTTTTTCACGCCATACGTATTGGACTCTATTCTAATGCCTTCATTAGCAAATGCTCAGGAGGTCAAGCAGACTTTATTAGCAGGAACACACAGTGTGTTGTTGGATGGGAGCAGAGAAATATGAAATCACTCCCGATGCCTTTTGGTGTTTACTGCAAACGGCGCAGGTTAATGAGGCAGTCCACAACAATGGAAAGAACATCATGTACGAACTCAATACTTTCACAAACATCCTGGCATATCACCAGCATCATTCCGCCAAATGCAGGAAGTAAACACTATTTTCCTCTATATGCTCACAGGGCCTGGCAGCGCACACTCGCTCGCCTTATTTTGAGCAGCTCCGGTTTGGGTTATTAGCTCGGTTAGTGATGTGTTTATGGCTGTTGGGACTGTGTTTATTTGAGCAGGATTTAAGGCTGTTTGTTTGGGACCAGCTTCTGCAGGATACAGTAGGCCCGCTTAGATAATTGTGAGATTTACGAGGAGGATAAAACACCAGCTCAGTGTTGTTTAGGGTTTCGGTGCAGCTAAATGACGCTGTCTTACAGATAACCACGGACTGATTTTGCCTGGCTCAGAATGAACAGAAAATACCTGTTAAATGTCCCTGAATGCTCTCTGATTGGGAGGAACTGCAAGTCTTAGCGATGTTGAGTAGCCAAGGTAATTATCCCGCTGCTTTAGCTGTAAATAGACTGAAACAGATGTGTCGGGGTTACTCTTCTTCGCTGAAAACCTGTCTGTGGCACTCAGTCCTGCGCCCATGTGTTATTCCTGAAGACGTGAAAATAAAAAGACTTGCAAATATCCCCTTATTGAAAAAGACACTCAGTTTTTGTTCCTTAAGCAGCTGGGCACTGCAGGGTTTAGTAAACATTTCGTTAAAGAGGAGTAAATAGTGCACTTGACGAGGACTACTTTCAGCGGGGTATGAATACACATATATACACATTTGCTGGTGCTCTAGTCTGCGAGTTTAAACACAAGCAGGGCGATGTGGGATTGAAAATAAACTAGACTGCCGTGCCTACGCTCACTGTAATGATGGAACACATCGCTCAGTGCGACAGTATGGCTCATTGATGTGGTTTTGGACAACAGCGGCGTTCTGTGGCACAGAGAAATAAGATATATCTGGCTCTGGCTACACTTGTTCCACTGAGGGATAATACGGTCACATTTCCTTTGAAGACCGCTGCTGGCTTAATGTCGAGACAAAGCTGCTTTTTGGTGTTAGTAGTAGAGAGATCGACCAATCATCGGCCTGGTCGATTATCGCATCCCAAGTAGCATTTTTCTCATTATCCGAATTGGTGGTGTGTTTTTGGGGGTCGTTTTTGTAATATCTACCATTAAAATGTAGTGGAGTGGCAGTATAAAGTGGTAGAAAGTGGAAATCCTTAAGTAAAGACACAAAGCTTCACATTTTTACCACAATTTTTTTATTGGTCATTTGGTGTCCCATTACTAGTAATTCTGCCAGATCTCATGCCGAAGCGCAAAGTAGACCTGGCGATCCACTAGAGGTCAGCGTGTGAGGGTGGTGGCTAGGACTTACCTCGTTACGAAAAGTGCATGAATGTGCAGTACCAGCAGGGGGCGATAATGGCAAGAACAATGGACAAACGCAATTCAAGAAGCCAGAGAGTCATCAGGAGCAGGTCGGGGCTGGTGGTGGCCTGCATTAGAGCTAACCAGCGAGAGGTCGGGGGATGGTTGACTGGTTTATATGCAGGACTTTCACCCTGGCGATAAAGGTTTGAGACCCACGTTAGGCGAACAGTCGTGATGACTGTCGTCAGGAAGTAGTTGTTTTAAGCAAAAGCAAGCAAGTAGTTTTGGTGTTTTGTTTTGAAAACGGAACCAGAGCTTCATCTTCATTTTCTATGCCGCTTTCCCTCATGGGGTCGCGGTGATGTTGCCCCTTTTTCAGGGGGATTACTGGAGCCTATCCCAGTCACTCGATGGGCGAAGGCCAGGGTACAACCCTGAATGAGTCGCCAGCTCATTGCAGGACCCTTACTGATGGCAGAGGCTGCCACGCATGGTGCCAACTGCACATCAGGAGCAATTTTGGGGTCCAGTATCTTGCTCAAGGACACTTCGACATGTAGCTCAGCCCCGCCCAGGGGAACCTGGATTCAAACCAGCAACCTTCGGATCACTGGTCAAACGGCTCTACCCACTGAGCTACAGCCGCCCCGGAACCGGAGCATGTATGTTATTGGTATCCTAACCACATAAAGGTGTTGTCCTCACAGATAGGTGAGGCTAAACGCTACAGCGGCACTGTGGACGGGCTGGCCTGGTTGAGCCTCGTTGCCTTGAACGTGTCAAACGTAAAGCTGTGTCGGCAGACTGAAACATTGTGGTTTCCCCCCCCAAACCAGGGGCTGGTGGTGGCCTGCATTAGAGCTAACCAGCGAGAGGCTGGTAATTGATTTGTTCAAGCCCCCCTGCTGGCTCGGTGAAATGAGATGACAAGTACAGTCCGGAGGCGTAGTCGAGTGGAGGGAGGGATGACGGGGGGGAAAAAAAGGTGGTCCGTGACCCACAGAGGAGATCAATACTACATGATGAGGGTGTGGAAATGGTGCCGCGGCTCTTTGTTCTCAGCCGGGCCCCAGCTATAAACCAAACGTATTGCCACAGAGCACTTGCGATGTTATTATAGAAGAAACATATCTCAGTGACACAGGCCGTTTGTTTTTACTGGCCATATGTTTGACCATGTGGTTTTCCATACAACAGGCGGTGGATCATTCTTTTTAACTGCCCATCATTTTAAGTGATATCACGGACATAAAGTGCAAACAAAGCCTTTTCAGATACGATGTAATGGAGTCCCCCACTACAAAAGAATGAAGACACCACACACTCGTGCTGTATTGTGTGGAGTTCAAATGCCACATTAGAAGCCGTTAGAAAGATTAATAACGGCAATTCTGCTCTATTGGAAGTAGATGATCTCACATCTTTGGGATGTATGTTAGATTGCAGTGCACTATACCTGATGTGTGAGGGGAAAAAATGGCGCCCATTAATTTCACCAAACGCTGGTATTTGCTTGAGGCAAGGTCTAAATAATTTGTTGGTATAACATGAATAATACAAGTGAAGGACACCAGTGCAGAGATGGCACGAGCCTTTTCCTGCCGTCTGTCTCTGACTTTTAAAAGAGAGGCAGACCGTCGGGCTTTGTTCGCCTCGTTGCCTGTTACAGTATAGGATCCTACCATACAGTGCAGTATTTGGCAGCGACGCTTTCCAGCTCAGCTTTTTCGAGGCCAAAAAAGGGGATAGGTCAATTGCAAGTACACTTTTCAAGTCATAAAAATCCATAGACATGTATTTTTCTTTGGGGTTTAGATAGAATTCCTCGGCCCTCAGGAAAGTCAGCTGAAGGGGTTGGAGGGAATAATAGCTCACTTTGCACCTCATAAAAACCTTAGCACACCTCGAGTGCTGCTGCTGGAGGCCTCTCACTGAAGGTCCCTCACCTGCAGCCCTCAAAGCGGTCCCTGGGGATAACAGAAGTGATGAGGAGGGCAGTGGAGAGGATGATGTTTGCCTTCACACCCCTGATGTGTGTGTTCAGCCCTGCTCGTCAGATTCAGCGTGATACAGGAGTGACAGAACATCATGAATTTCTCTCTTTTTTTTTTCTTTTTTTTGAGTGATGGCTGAGCAGCCTTTTCCTGCTGGATCCTCTGGATGGCCGCAGCTGCCAGTTGAAACTCCGGAGCGCTGAAGTGTACATTTCTTTGCCACAGACGCGAGAGTCTGGCCTGAGACCTCGGCTACCGAGCTGGACTAAGTCTGTGCGCTGTGTGGCGTTTTAACCCAGTTTGCGTGACTTATATTTTTGATATCTGCTAAGTAAATAATCCAGGAATGCGCTGTTTTGCACATGGCAGGGGCGGGGGGGTTGGTCT
>OMLP01046047.1:32071-64079 GCA_900302685.1 Spondyliosoma cantharus
GCTTCACCCGCCTGTCTGGCCGAGGCATCGCAGCTTCTCTCGCCGCGCTGCTGTAGGTGGACACAAGAGTGCACACCCACCCCCCTTCAGGCTTGACCCACAAATCCCTTCCTCTGGGCAACAAAGGGATTATGGGAGAAACAGACTAATCTACTTCTGTGAATTTACTTATGCAAAGTGTTGTGCTGCACAAGCGCTGATATTAGAGAGCAGAAACTGCTTAAAGGTGCACTGCGTAGTTTTGGGAAAGAAGAGAAAGATCCTCATTGATGGATTTTTTTATGCGTAAACAAACCAAATAAACTCGCTTTGTTTTCATGACTGAAGAAATAGAATAATCAAACCGACCTTAGAGGACAACACGATCTCATACTGTTTAACTTTGTTTGTATTTGATGGAGCCTGCCACCTTTCTAGCTTCGAACCGTGTTCTGGGACTTTATTTTCCTCTGAGAACAGCTTGTATATTCAGTTATGGAAAAAAATATATTTCTTAGTTTGTACTATTACCTCATTATCATTGTCAACATTAAAAAGAATTGAAATTCTTCATAGTCCCAAAACTTCATAGTGCCCCTTTAAACTTTGTTTTTGTACTTTCTTTTTAATACTTGTTTTTTTTCTGTGCAGAGCAAAGAAAGCGAAAGCTCTATCCAATCTGAGAGCCTTTTGTTTTCTTTATTTGGGATACTTGAGAAGGAACACTGGGCTTGTAAGGGGCCACCTGCAATAACAAATTACTCCCCAGTGTGCAGGAAACATCCAAAAGCAGCACTCCGGATGATTTTCTGTCGTGATTTATTAATATTCTGCGTGTGCCTGAGGGTTATGCATGAAATATAGCTGGAGGTGTTGCAAGATGAAAAATATACCTTTGTGAGGGCCCAGCCAATTATATTCAGTAGCACGTACCAGAAATGACAGTTTGTTACTTACACAAAACCCTCACCCCCGAATGGTATTTCTGGCCCACTCCAGTCAAACATCTCAGATCTCTTCTTTCAGTTTATATCTGGACGTCGTGTCTTTATCTGGGAGTGGAGTGATGGTGAGTAGAGGAGACTGAGTAAGGATGAACTTATCACCTTGTCTTTGGCCAGACAGATGATGTGGAGGGTTTCACCATCGCTGGCTCGGTTTCCCTTGTTTAAATGTTCCTGTCTCGATGGTGTGATACGGCGCATCCCAGGCTAACTCAAACAGTCCAGAGAGAAATAAGCCGAGGGATTTTGTGCAGCAAAGGTTAGCACGCTGGACTGGCTGCAAACAAAGATACAGTGAAAAGCTTCTTGGCAGCGATCGCGTGATTGTTCCTCCTCAGACTCCCTCAACATTTGTGAATTAGCCTACATGTTTGCACGTACTGTAAAATGATTGTACCTCCCCCATGTTTGGCCCGGTGATTAAAGACCGTGTGATGCTCTTGATGGGTGATATTTATCTTAGAGGGAAGAGCTTTGATTTTGCACCACAGGAAGAACATGTGGGTTGTCTTTGTGTTGCACACTGCTGGACTCTTTTCCAGACTAGATCCCAGATGCTGGACCTGGGTGGTCACACCCATAGCGATCGTTGCACAATGGCTTCGGCTTGTTTGTTAACCAAATGTTGTTTCTGTGTTTTCTCCTAAATCTGGAAAAAAAAATGAACCCCACACATCAGGGGCGTTTAGCTGGTCGACCACACTGTTTAACAGACAAAGCCACACAACTGGCATTGTGATATTTCCCCTCCAGATGTTCTAATGATGGTCTCATCAGCTCTCAGCACCTCTGTTTTTCGCAGAGCGTTCACAACGTGAGCCAGATGGGTTGTTACCCTCCGAGGGAGGAACCCACACTGGACTATCATTTGGCCAGACTATAAGAGTTGGATTACAAGATGACCGTGTCTTTCCAACATCTATTTTAGCAAATAGGCTTTCTGACTCTTCATATCAAACTAGTCCTCTTGGGAAAGTTTCTTTGAGATACTGTCAGTCGGAGGACTCTCCTTAAGTCTTTTTTTCTGTAGAAGTGAAACAGGAAATACCTCGATTAAACCAGAGCCTAATCTCTTATGCGCAAGCTTGTCCGCGCAGCAAAAACCCCTCAATTTGTTTATCACTCACATACTCTCACACACTCTCAAGCTCTTGGAAATGTTGACTCATTTTCACTTTGTTTTCCTCTGTTGCAGTTAATCGCCTCACATTAGTCATCAGAAAGTCCTGCAGGTCAAACTGAACTAAGAACTTTTCAGGCTGATTAAGTCTAAATGGGATTAAAGAAACTCGCCAACAGTGCAACAAAACATCTGCTTCTCCAAATACACGAATGTCTAGTCCTCAAATATTACATACTCCCCCTTTTTTTAAACATAATCACTGGAACAGCATTGACCTCTGACCCCTGTACCATCCTTAGATTGTGATGTAAGAGGAGAGAGCAAAAAAAAGTAAAAAAGTAGGGTGTTCCTTTAGAGTATGGCAAGTGTTGCTGTCATTTGTGACCTGTGGGACAGAATGAGAAGTGTGTTGCTGCCCAGTGCAACATTACGACTCCATGTGTGCAGTTATGCATCCCAAGACGCTGGGTTACATTGTTGGCAGCAGTGTTTCTTTTCTGTGGGCCGCTGTTAGCGTGTTTCTCTCAATTGTGCCATTGTTATTTGCAGTATAGCGAGCTGGCTAGCTTTGTTTCCATCTTCTGAGTCTGAACACAGCTAAGTTGCAGACGTGATGTTGAGACGAAGGACGTTTCAAACCTGGTATATTGGGAAACAGCACTACGGTGGTGTGCTAATGGGCAACTCTAAGGGGACACACTTCTTAGACTTCAGAAACACTCAGTAACCCCCCTCTCCTCCCCAAAAACCATGGAGCAGACACACGATCACAACTGGCCATACGTTGTAAGGCCATATGTCAGTTGAGACATCGCCCTACCCTACTTAGTGCTTTTCGTATTATTTCATAATAACCAATTCACTGATATACAGTATCTGCATATCCCACAAAGCTCTAAGTCAATGGCATTAATTGAAAAATAAACGAAGAGACACTGAAAACTGTCATTTTGCAGATCACATTGAAATAGAGTAGAGCAAACAGATTTAGTGGATATTAATGGCTGATGTCCATGAAAGGCTCACGCAGGCCTCTTGCACAAGTCTGAGTGTCCCCGCTCTGCTCTCTATAAGACGTGAATGGCCCTCTGGTGACTTGTTGATCTTGTTACTCACAGTGTGAACACGCGGTCGGACTGACCTGCTCATTTTATCGCTTAAATGCTGCCATGAGAGCAGCCTGGATATAAAAACATATGTAGCTTTTACAGCGTCGTGACATTAACTCACCGTGTTTTACAGCAGCGAGACAAACCGCTCAGTCCAGGAGTAAAAAGCGTTCTCTGTGTTGCCGTTTATTCAACCTTATCAGAGCTGATTTCAAACACAGGAGTACTGTTAAACCTCTCGGGCACAGCCAGGCCGCTCCCGGGCATCCATCAAGGACAGCGACAGGCTGCTGAGTGCTGTTTGAAGTGTGCATGTTCATGTGCCATGCGTGCTCAGAGCTGATGGATATGTAGTGACAGTTGTGAGATATGGTGTGCTGGACACCCAGCACAGGGATTGTAGTGTCTGATGAACAGCACCAGGATAATGCAGCCCTAAAGCCTCTTGTGTAAGTGTCCTGGTCACAGAAGACGGGACGGGAGGGGACAGGGAATGACGTAAGCGTCCTCCCGTTCTTCCTTCCATCCTCCCCTGATCTGTGATCCTGAGAGCTCAGGAGGTCATCGGAGCAGAGCCACTGACCCTAATTCCTTAAGGAAAGGTTTCCTGAGAACTGCCACCCCCCCCCCCCTTTGGGCGGCCGACCTGGAAACAGCGCAGGGAGAAGCTGACGTAGACGGCGGCTGCGTGTTTGTAGTGCCTGCAGACGAGGCGCTGAAGGGCCTGAACTGCCTGCCTGGGTTTTTGATCCTGATGAAGGACATGGCTCCATCTGTTTCCTGCTCCCGACGGCGGCGGCATTTTGCAGTCAGATCGGATGAAGACAAATGGATAAACGGAAGGATGAGTCACGGCTCTGCACTCCTGTTATGACACGTCCTTCTGCTCGGGCGCGCTCGGCGGAAAAATATTGACATGTTTGTTAAATGACTACGAGGGTGGTTGTGTGTCAGGCATCATTACAAACAGATAAACAATGAGCAGTTCCGCTGACAACATTACTGTCTATAACTGTTTCAATTCAACATCGCCGTGTTTACTCGGCGGGGCTCCATTGTTTGCTCCGTCAATAAACAAGCCAACTCAAATGGAGGACATAAATACTTGCGCTCCCCTCAGGAAGCCTGTCCCTTCTTCCGAGTGTCTCCCCTTTCTCTCAGCTCGTCATCCACCTCCACCCTCGAACGGTGCCCTTTCTCTTGCCCTGTCCGTCTTCCTCCAACACCTGTCAGCTCCATTGTCCTCCCCTGAAGAAGAGCGAGCCCATGCAGGCATGCTCCCGCGACCTTTTCAATGGCCCTCTCCCAACGGGGCGGGTGCCTTTGTTCCCCGCGCCTTTCTTAACAGGTTTTGGGGCAATCAGCAAGGGGGCATCCGTCTTCCAATTGAGGGAGGCGTGGCACTCGCTCGCTGCTTGCTGGGTGTGATAATGGACCACACATGGTCGTGCTCCAGCAGCTCACCAAGACCTGGACCCTCGGTGCGTGGGCACAGGCCCTCCTCTCCGTGCAACAGGCCCATAAAGCGCTCTTCTTCTCAGCCCTTTTGTCTGGGGCCCCTTTCACTTAGCCCGAGCCTTCCCGGGCCCTTTGTCCTCCTATCTGGGGGCCCGGTGCCTCAGCATCCACTCCCTCAGCTTTGTTCATTCCACCTTCAATATGCCACCAACAAGTATTCCAGAAATGCAATGAATGCGGGTCTTTCTGTCAGCGTGAATGTGCCTAAGTAAAGACGGAGAAAAGGAGGTTTTGATTTTGTGTTGCTCAGGAGGTCTCGCTGACGATTTGGGGCCGTTTCTTGAACTGAGCTGATGATGTGGAGAAATAAATTCATTGGAATACACCAAACCCCAGCATTCCCTCCCTTACTAAACGAGATTCTTGCTTTAAGGGGTTTAATTAACATTTTTCCTGAGTGAGGGATCGTTGTTTACATGCTGCAGTATCTAAAACTTAGCTCTAAATGAAATGCAAGTATTATTAGGGGGATTAAAACCACATGCATGCTTTAATTGCAGACAACTCAACAATAGGGAGCAGGCCTCAGCCCCGGCAGTCCCCGCCAGTAGAGTAACCCCAATCCCAGACCACATGAATCCAAGAAAGGATTTTTTTTATTGAACCTGTAGACATATTTATCATACTTGACTGAATTACAGGGCCAGAACACAGACGTCGTCAGAAGTCTGGATACTACACTAAAAACTCAATATGTGTCCCCACGTCTCCACGTCCACCAACATGCCTGACTTTGCAACCATAAATCTTTACATCCGAGGCTTATTAAGGTTGCTTTTTTTTCTCTTTTTATCTGAGCTTTTTGATGTTTGACACACATGTCGGCAAGGTTTTCTTTCTTCTTTTCTTTCATTATGTTGGGGGCTTTGCTAATTTAGAAAACTCCTGTCAGGCCTCGCAGCAGTTGTACCACCAACGCTTTATTAACGTGATGCCTGACGGTAATGATGTAAACGTAATGAAAGTCCCCATCCTTCCTTGACTAGGATTCCATATCGAACAGTTTAAACTGTAAAAGGGATGTCATTTTAGCTCCCTCGTGAAATCATACTCCGCTGTGTCGGCATTGATTTGTTGCCGCCTGCGCAGATCCGCAGGAGTGAAGCGTAACTGCGGCACTTAATGCCGGTCCACTCAAGTAATAAGTCCTCCACACCACATGGTCCTTTGTTGTTTCGCCGCAAACCAGGGATACAGTGCGGGGAGACATCAAAGGGACCCAGTTACCTCTTGGGTAGCCTTCGCAGGGGCCTTGAAAAAAAATCCTGTTTTCTCTTCCCGTTCCACTCATTCAGGTCACCAAGCTGCCGGTAGTATCTGACACAGTTTTTATAAAGGCCAATAAGTTTTTGATGCATCAGTGGTTTGGAAAAAACTTTCATTTACAGAGCTCTGTTCATGATGTCTGTCTGATTCAAATACTTCCCAAAACGACACGCGATAAATACTCAGCGCTGGACAGAAAATCATGTTCTCCAGATGTAAGAAAAGATGTTTGTGTAATACAGACCCAAACAGGTGTAACATCATCATTATTTAAATCACTTTTCAGTGAAAATAAAAAATAATGATGCAAGAATGTGTCATCCCCACTGACTGTGTATCATAATCTGTCAAAACCATCGCAATATGATTTTCTTATCGTATCATGCAGCTGTAATACATGTAGGTATATGGTCACCATTTCCATCACCTGGGGCTATTTCTCAATTTTCATCGCGCGCCTCTCGAGGGAATATTGAAATTGAGCTGAACTCTCCCCGTGGAGTCACATGACTCTGATCATTTACGTCAGCCAATTAGGAACAAGAAAACAAGCAGCTGTCTGTTCAACTATCGGGCCTGCCCCTGGGACAGAGGAGCTATAGATCGCCTTTTTGTGATACCGGCTCTCAGTAGACGAGACTCAGCCGAACACATTGATTACTGCCCGCTTCATCCAATCGACTCTGCTCAGTTCATCCCGCAGTAACTCAGAGCTAATGAGGCAGCTTCATCAACATGTGCAGTTAATTAGATTTTTCTTATTTTCTTATGAATATTGCTTAATTTCTGGTATTGTATATTGTAGAATGAGGCCTTCTGTAAGCCCACCACTGCCTGTGTTGAACGAATGGTTTTAGAGAACCCAGTAGTGCTGACTGTGGCGGTGTACACCGTATCTTATTTTGATTCAATTTAAGCCGACAATGGGAACTGAAGAAAATTGCCTCTGAATGTTTTTGAGTCAGAGAAGGAGAATTGCTGGGGGAAGTCTTTTGTTTTTGTACATTTCAGGACACAAAGGCCTTTCATTAAATGCTTGTACGCTGGATATGTTTCAGTAACAGCGTTTTGATGTGTTCATTCATTAGTTGATTTTTTCCCATCAGCAGTGTGCAAAATTTGAACATTGTGCGCACATTTGACCGTCAGGAGAGCAAAGAAAAAGAAGAGCTGCATGTGACGATGATTCGAACACAGGCGATCAACCTCAGTCTGGTCACTGTGTTTACTCGTGTTGATTTATGTATTTTAGAGAGATTCTACAGTGGAAAACTAAATGAGGAAATCCAAAGTCTTTTAAAAGCGCAGGCCCTGGTTACGGGGGCGGTGTGGTTTGAGTGATTTGGTGGCCATAAACTTTCAAATGCGTAAATGAGCTCCTTTGCAAAAATGCAAATTGACACCATGTGGAAGAGAAAGCATTTAGAAACACGTAAGAGGCTATTTGTGTTCCTCTTGGACATGTTTATAGGTTTACCATGCAGCGCTGTCTCACGCAATGGCAGGCAGCGCTGGAGATATTTACTTTTGCATTAAAAGCGAGCTTCGGGCCATGGAGATGGACCTGATAGAAAGTTTTGCCTTTCTTGTTGTTGTTTCTTGCTTATTATATTCATCTGTTTCACTCTTTGCACATTTAAAAAAAAAAAATCCTTAAAGGGGCAGTATGTAGTTTTGGAAGATAAATTAAAACTCAGAATTCAGAACTCAGAGGAAAACGAGATGCCCAGAACAGTGTTTGAAACTAGGAAGATGGCAGGGTCCGCCAAACTTAAACAATGTAAAACTGTAAGAAACTGTTTCGTCATTTAAGTTCAGTGTGTTTATTCAGTCATGAAAACAAAGAGAGTTTGTCTGTTTAACTTGTTCAGGCTTGAAAAAAATCAATCTTTGAAGATCCTCCTCTTCGGATTAAAACGTCTTCCCCAAAACTACATAATGCAGCTTTAACCTGCAGAGTAGCTGATCTCTCAGCGTTTCCATTTCCAATTTAAGATAAAAACAGATTACCATCATGCCCTAACCTGATTTCCTCCCGGTGTACAAGCTCACACTGACCATATGAGAGCAGGCAATATCAGCTAGCTTTCAATGCGTCTGTCATCGGGAGGAATGCCAGGCCGCCTCCCTCCACGTCAACGCTGACAAGCCTCCGCGCGCTCACGTGGCTGCCGATCGGGGGCTCTCCATCTCTTTGAGAGTTGCTTACATGTGCCTTCAATTATAGGGCCTGCGACTGGAGCCCAAATGGGAGAGGTTAAAAAAGGCTGGGCGGAGAGCAGTATGAGAACACTGGCCTGTTGTGATAGTATCTAATGAGATCACTCAGAGCTGCATCTCGGAACGCTGTCATTCATTAATGTAATGACTCTTTGTGCGTGTGTTCCAATTCACCGAATAAGCTTTCACGCTGTGCTGTGGTTGCTGCCGCGTGGTGAGCAGAGAAGAGAGAAAAGGTTTATATAAAGCTAATGACAGCGAATGAAGTAATCAATTCTTTTCTGCAGGGCTCCATCTGCCCGCTTTCTCCGGCGGAGTGGGTGCCTTTAGCTGATTGGTTTGCTCTTGAATCTGTTTGCACAGGGCTTCCAGAAAGTAGCCACTAATCACGACAGCCCCTGAGCCCTCCTGCACTTAGGCAGCATCTTCATATTTAAACAGAAGAGCCCTCATGGCCGTGAGCAGAACTAGGACAATTCACAGCTGTTTCAAATGCCGGAGATGTAAGATGGTCGGGGCACTAAAGATGTCTTCTCCTTTCTGCTCCACTGGCATCCTCAAAGGCTCTTCCTGCACCTAAGCCCCCCATGCAATAAACATCAGCGAGCGGAGGCCTATGCATTGATGTGTCATGATTCAGGCTCATCCTTCAGGGCTGCTGTGCCTCGTAAAAAAGCCTCTCCGTGCACAAAAGGTTTGGGAAGAAGAATGGGAAATACTGGACAGAGAATCCATTCACTCATTTGTTGCTTCTCCGCTCAGACGTATGAGCCTCTCTGGCTTGCACAGGATTTTTCCATCATTCTTTGCCGGTCCCTTCCAATGCGGTGCTGGGTATCGCTGAACCTCTCCATGGGTCAACAATCGTCCTAGCCCGAAACCAGAATGTTTTAAACAGCCCAGTGGTCGCACAGGCCGGATGGGTCTCGCATGCAACATGGCCGCGAGCCCGGAGAGAGCGGACTCCTCCCTGCATTGATCATCCTCTCCGTGTGAAAGACAAGCACTCCAAACAGGAGAGGAGGAACAAATCAAACAAATGTATCACCACACGGCCGAAAAGGTCAGAGCATGACAAAAGGCGTCCTGTTGTGAGGAGGAGTGCAGTGGAGTATCCCCCCCCTCCAAACAGGGCCTGTGTGACTACGGCAGCATTAGACATGGGTCAGTCTGAGGGGAGACATGGAGGTAGAACTAGTTAGAGAACAAAAAGCTTATTCTTGTTTCTTATTGCGCCGTGACGCTAATTTAATAAAAACCTGTTTAGTAAAATGTTCCACTTTAGTGTTAAATTGGCTAAATGGCCTGAAAAGACGGTGAGAAATTAAATTTTACAATTTGGTGACCATCATGAGGAATTCAGCTCAGTATAGACAGTCAAGTTCATGAAGATATTAGTTTTCTGGCAGTCTCGTTGGCAGGTCTGTATTTAATACCACTTTTTTTAACCTTTATTCCAGGAATTATTCAATAGTGATTTATCAGCTTCTTCTCTTTTCTTTCATTGTTTTGAAATCCATTTGTCTTCAGCCATAACACTGTTTTTATTGGCTACACTAGCATGTCTGTAGGGATGCTAATGTCAGTCTGTGGGTTGGACGGTCCCTCTCTTTCAGTTCTGACAGAAATATCTCAACAACTATTGGATGGATTGCCTTGATGCAGGCACTCAAATCTCAACCCCCGCCAAGGAGGTTATGTTTTGGCCCTCAGTCCATTGGTTGGTTGGTTGGTTGGTTGGTTTGTCAGCAGGATAACAAAGGAATTACGGATTTCCAAGAAACTTTGGTCTCTGCCCAGAATAGACCTCAATAAATTTTGTTGCGGACACGGACAAACATTAACATTGTGCATGAATTTCTCAGGGTATAATGCATGGATCAGGTGACTGTCAGTACTTTGGTGTTTGCTAATGAGGAATTTTAGAATGCTAACATGCTAAACCAGCGTGGTAAAGATTATATTCGCTAGTTGCATCAGTGTATTAGCGTGCTCATGTTAGCATTTAGCCCAAGTATAGCCTCACAGTAGGGCTGGGCAGTATGGCCTCAAAATAATATCACAATATTTTTAGGCCATATCACGATATACAATATATATATATCTAAATATTGCAAAATCTTCTCAAAAGCATGCTTCCTACATGTTATGAATGGGCAACAAAATCAAATATCACAAAATAGGCCCTACTACAATATCAGTAATCACCAGTAATGGGTACATTATGACAAAATGGGTAAAAGCCAGTATTTGAACAAGTAGAATAGTTTGTAAGTTTAGAAAACAACTTAATTTTACTGTGATGCAGCCTTTAAAACCGGGACAAGAAACATTTATGTAATATCAAAACAGAAAAATATTGAAAATCTAAGATGATATACAGACTCATATCATGATAACAAAATGTATTATATAGATACTGCCCAGCCGTACCCCCAGAGCTGCTAGCACGGCTGCAGACTCTTTCCTACTCTAACAAACAGGTGCTTGTACGTCAATACATGTATGTGACTCCAAATGAATTTCACCCCCCCAGGAGGGAAACAGCTCTTATAAAAACCATCTGAGCCGCAGCCGTGGAAAGTTCTTACCTCTGACTGCCCACCAGACTCTCCCAATCTGAAGAGAGGGGCAGTGAGAGAGCCAAGGCGACAGTTTCTGTTCGAAGAGAAGAGTTGCCTGCCTGCCTGCCTGAGAAAGAGAGGTGTGTGTGTGTGTGTGTGTGTGTGTGTGTGCGTGTGTGTGTGTGTGTGAGAGAGAGAGAGAAAGAGAGAGAGAGAGAGAAAGAGAGAGAGAGAGAGAGAGAGAGGCCTACAGGGGTGACCCAGCAGCTCCTCGCTATCTCGCCCCAGCCCTGCACATGTTGACAGATTTATTGGCTACAATAATCAGAGTGTATATCACACTGCTCTGCTCTGCTCTGCACAGGCAGCTCCTGTAATTGCCTCCTACACCTGCGATCGCCTATAAACATCACACAACTTTACACTTGGCTGCAAAATGTGACTTTTGTGATTTGTTTGGAGCGATCCTGGTTTGGACAGAGATCATCAGGCTTCAGCCTTCTCAAGTTTAGCTTCCACACAATGAGCAGCGACAACATTGTACATTGTGAGGTCAAATTAGGCCACATTCTACCTCACCGAAAAAACAATGTTTCCTTTTAACTGAAGTTCAATTATATTTAAGGTTCTTCGGCCTGAAAAATGTTGTTTAGGTTGTTGGCAGAGTAGCCCATTGTGCTATCTAGTTGGTCAGAGAGTAATAGAGACAGACTTCCAGACAGCTTTATCAAACAGAACAGTGGCCCTGAGGCCTCTGCTGGACATCAGAGGATTGAGCAGGTCTCATACTTGCCCCTGGCAACTTTTCACCATCCATTTCTGGGCTGCCAGGATTCCTTCTCTGTCAGCCCGGTTGGCTGGACAGAAGTGTGGCTCGCTGGTTGGTTGGTCCGCTGACTGGTTAGCTCTGGAGATCAGCATTCAGGTCATGCCCTACTGTGCCCACCGCATACAGGACAAAGGGCTGATCAGGGATGCTAAACGGCAGGCATGGGTTTTCCACCGAGCTAAAACACACTGCAGGGGCTGGATGAGCCTGCCCTGCTCCAGACTCAGTGTCTCAGTGTCTCAGTGTTTGCTTGTCTACTGTGCCATGAAATGGAGTGAGTGGGTATGACTGTGCCAGCGGAGCAATGCAAATACCCTCCCTGTAGGGAAGACCCATTCCACTTAGTTAGCGAGTGTTGTGGATGAATTGGACACACTGCTGCATGTTGCACTTTGACAAACTCTCCGATCCTTTTTGGTGAGCCTTTTGTGAGCTCTCTTTGCAGAGTTGCAATATAAAAAAGAACGTTACACAACATAATCTACACTTTCAGCAGTGAATCCTGTATTCATACATCTGTTTTATTGTTCAAAAGAGCATTTTTCTTGATTGATTGGCCAAGTTACAACTTGAAGATGCCTGAAATCTCCTCAGAAGCAACAAAATCATGACATTAAGGACAAAATACCACAATAACAATATTTCGACAATATTGTCAGGATGACTATAGAGAACCGCAGGGATGGTGTATATTTGTTGGCTAACCCTGAAATTAGCATTGTGGTGGTTCCCTCGGCAAAATACTTATGGGATTTTTGAATTGGATTTTGGATTATTTAGAGAAAAAAAGTTCTGGGACAAACACAAGCTTATGATTCCTACATGATTTGTTCAGTAAGAAGATATTACAGAGTTATCACCAATTGTGTTACTTTTGAAGCATAAATACAATCCCTAAAAGTAGCTAACGTTGCTAACATTAGGTTACAAACAATTCAAGTCTCATTTAGCCACTTGTTACCAACGGCCTTTTCAAAAAAAGAAAAAAAACTTAAGAAATAAAGCTTCAAAATCTCTTGTTGAAAAGCTTGTGTTTACCACAGACATTATTTCAGGCATCTCAAACCCATTCAAAAAACCCACTGACTTCAAGACAAAGGAACAGGAAGTGCAAAATGATATTTTCAGGTATAAGATTCATTCCTGACTAACTTACATAAAATATCAACACAATGAGATTGTTCATAAAAAATCATCTCTAGCCTATTAAAGACCCACGTAAAACCAAGACACCACTTATGCCACAACATGATCGAACATTATCCAAAACCTAAGACTATCTATAGTCTTATATCATGATAACAAAAATATTGATACACTACCCATACCTGATTTCACAAGAACACATAGGCTACTTCCAGAGCTGGTAATGATCAACATTAAATTAAAAGTTATTCTGACAGTTAAGGTGAAGGTGGTTACTGCACACCTAAATAGTCAGCAAACATGATGCAGGAAGGACTCAAACTATCAGGTGTAAGAGCAGTGAAGGGAAGAATTGTTCGTTAGAAGCACAGATTAGATTCAGCCCAGATCCACCAATAATTACCAGAGTCCCTGACCTTTATCCTGATCGCTACGGTCTCATCCATCCTTACTCTCCTGCATTTCATCAATTACCATACAAATATGGAGGGAGGCATCATGTGTCCACTGCCGAAGATAATAGTGTAACACAAATTTGCCCTCAGGAACGAGACAAGATTGCAAAAAAAATTAAGAAAATGTTTTTTCTGGTTCTGTAAATTAAAGGTGCAGTATGTAAGAATTTTCTTTCAAAACAATCAAAAAGTCACTAGAATTATCAACAAAATGTGAATAAATAACAGTAGCGACCAATGTCTCAAAGACATCTAGTTAGAATGCTAACCAGCTAGCCCCTACCCAGTTTGTTGTGACAGTAAAGATCAACAACACTCCCCCTGTTGTCTCATCTGCTTGGGTGTAGAATACTAGCTTTGGGTACTAGCTTCACGGCTAACTGAGCTGACTAGCTAGTTCACTAACGCCAGCTACAGTTATCGACAGGCAGTCAATTATTACATATTACACCTTTAACACAGTATTGGTGAGATGAAGGTGAATGTTGTATGTCACTCGAATATCTGTTTATTTGCCGAATATTTTCAGGTCTGTTAATTAAAATGAAATAGCATCACATGCTATATTTATTTGCGTAAAAACTAAAAAAAATAGTTTGAAATTCTAAGAATTTTGTCCCGTGTGAAAAAATGTGCTCTTCCACACTCCTGAGGCTGTTTTTCTTTTATCAAGGGCTTTTATTATAGGCTTACTAATCACATATGTCAAGCAGAAGAAAGCAGCCATTCATCCTCGACAATAGGGATTTTATGGCGCCCTCAGTGGTGGTGTGTTGGCTACAGTTAGCTTCCCCGCAACCACTTTCTCTGTTTGTCCTCGAGCCATCCTCATCTTTCATTCTCTGTGCGGCCCTCTTGTTAAAGCTAAAATATCAAAACATTCAGTGACACTTTGATTCTGGAGTTATTATTAATTACATTTTAGCCTGAAGATATGGGGAGTTCTGAATAGAAGCCAAAGTAAATGTGGACTTTTTCTCCACGTTGAATGGGACCCTGGTGCTTTTTTTCTTCCCCCCGGCTGAGCTAGACTTAAAATGTTAAAGCTTGATTACATTTTATCTTGTTTGGCGACCCTTGCCAGTAGTTTGCGGGTTTAATCCCTGTGCTTTAGGAAGCTATTCGTAACAATACTCCGAAATAGTAATTTCCCCCCCCTCTCATTTGGCAAATAATTTCCCCCTCCGTCTTTGTGCATTTCATCTCCATCACTGTCTGCATTAATAATTGATGTATTCAAATGAGCTTCTTGAGAGTTGGATTGCTTTTCTGATGCCACTGAATACATTAATCACAGCACCCTGCAGGCAGAAAAGAGGACATTATTTATTTTTCATTTCGGAGAAAACCTGTTGTTAAATAGCCCATTAAAATGTTATTGTTAAGACGTCATTTTTAATTAATTTCCTTAGTTATACAAAAACATATGAAATATGAACTCTTAGCCATAGGAAAATACTGTCTTTCTTACATTAGGTACCATAAGTGCAGTGGAGGTATGCCATTAATGACCTGCTAACGTGCCCATGGGAAAGAAACATTAGACAAAAGAGCTTGCCGGAAACAGTGAGCGGGCTACCCCGGTGTCTCTGCGGGCTGTCTAAAAATACCACTGTGCCTCTTTCAGATATTGAAGCTGGCTGATGACATATAGTTGGCAGACCTTCGATCACTTTCCCCAAACTCCCACCAGAGTTGATATTCTTTTCACATGCTGTCACAAGTGGAAATCCTTATTTGCCTTGTAGTTGAACAGGCTGATTTTCTCTTCGGCATTCCAATATCCAAACTGGGCAACTTGTTAGTGTGCTTATGTCAACCACTGTGGAGTCAGTGTGAACGTTAATAATTGGTTTTCTTTGTCATTCTTTTGTTTTTCTGTCCATTTAGGGATATTTCTGAGGTTCTTGGGAGATAATTTGTCTTACTATTGTGTTGTTATTCTTCTAATCTGTTTATTCTCCTTTGAATGTTTGTGCGATCAGTCTTAAAATACTTTCCCTTCCTCCATGGATTAGGTGCAGGTGGTAGTCTGAAGTAGAAGCAACTCAATTGAAGGCAGCTGTTGTGGTAGAAATAAGAGTCAAATCACAGTTTTAAAGGTTGTGACTCATTAAAACTGAAACATTTTTTTTCTGTCTGAAGGCTTTCGCCAAACTTTACCCAGATTGTTTAAAAGTGCAAGTGTAACCAAACACTAAACTTCTCATTCAAAACCCTGGCCCAACAGGAATGGTTTGACATTTTGAGAAATACACGTATTCGCTTGCTTGCCAAAAGTTGGATGAGAAGATCAATACTTCTCTCATGTCTGGTAAATATGAAGCTGGAGCCAGCAGCCCGCTGAGTTTGAACATCAAGAATGGAAATAGGGACTATTTCTTGGCTGTGAGTCAGTTACTTCTTTAAATCTTGCTGTCACCATTAGGTTGCTAGGTAAATCAAGTCAGATTTAATAATATATCCCAGAATAACAAATAACAATAAGCATGAAAGGACATCAAATGTTAAAGGGTTGAGACTTCAGGAAGTCACTGCTTCCGGTCAGAAAATAGTCTGGCACATAATCCGGGGTAACACCGCAACATGTAACTTTTACTCTACCATTGATTTAATGTGTTTATGAGCTAACTTTAGAAGTGATGGTAGGTGGATTTTGTTACTGACGGACAGAACCATGTAAGCTATTTCCTCCTGTTTCAAGTGCTTATGCTAAGCTAGGCTAACTGCAAGCTAGCCAGCTGCTGGCTCCAGCCTCATCTGATTCTTTGCAAGAAAGTGAATAAGCTAATTTCTTGAATTGGTTGAAGTCGAGCTTTAACCTTGGCTCGAGTTATCTTGTCCTTCTCAATCGTGTTCAATATAAAACTGCTATAATTGCTGAAATAAGATCAAGGTTGTGGTTGTGCACCCTGTAGGATTTGCAGACGGATACCAAACATATACATTCTTTGGTCGTAGTAGTTTGCCTATTTCTATGTGCTTTTCTTCCAGGCTTTGAAGGATTTCACAAAGGTTTGATTCTGGTTCTACAGCTCTATTTCACTCACAGCTTCATCTCAAATTCATTAAGTGATTGCAAAGGGAAGAACCTCGATGACATGTCCTTGCTTTTCAATCTCCTTTCTAATATCCAGTCCCATCTCCTGTGCGCGCCCGCTGCTTAGACTCCTTGCGAAGAGCCAATCAATCTTCAATTTTAGATAGCCTCTTTACGTGAGATCCTGCTGTCACTGGACCTGCCTATTTTTCTCCGCCCTGCTGGTGCATTCACATTATAAGTGAAGCTGTTCCGGGGTAAAGAGGTTGGCTCTCATGCGATTACTTCTCAGCCGAGGGGATAAGGAGATAGTGGGAGCATATTTCATGGAAATGATTTTGAACTCAGCAGAAAGGACTCAGGGTACACCTAAACTGGAACCTGTTTTATTGTACTCTTGGGTTATAATTACACGGTCAGCCATTGTCTTTCGTTCGAGGCTCATTTATGCAAATGCTAAATTGCATAACAAGTTGGTCTCTGTGCTTCGGAAGAAATGGGTTATTTGTATTCTTAGTCCTGTCGTCTGTTGTGTTGAAGCAAAAATGATCTTTTTTCTGTGACGCTGTAGGAAGAGTTAGTCAGGCCTGTGATATGAGCAACCGACACAATGCTCTCTTTGTTTCCTCTCTTCAGCGGGATTCACATTTGTTTTGGTGAAGTCATGCAGCACTATTCTAAAAATACTGAGTTGAGGAAACGCTGCTAACATTTCAAGGGTCCCCGGGTTCAGCATAGTTATTCTAATTAGTGCCATTGTGTACAGTGTAATGTATAGGCACAGAAAGCTTGGATTATAGCATTATCTGTCTTCATATTCCATACTATAAGTAAACAAGCCTTAACTTTAATAATCAAAGACTCTGCGCGCTCAAAGAAAATCCAAACATGGATAACATTTTAGGTTCTGACTTCACCAAGCAAACCGACTGAGGCGCATGACTGAGATCCAGACAAGTTTTGGTGGAATTGAGGTTGGCAGCGAGAAGTAGATGCTTGAGACTGAGTAATGGGAGGTAAAAAGTTTTTCAGGGGCTTCTCTTGTTAGTGGCCACATGATCCCCTCGTTCCTCAGGGAGTCGGTGCACAGGCGCGCGGTAGGGGGAGGAATGTGCTCCCAGCTGGATAGGGTTTGCAGTGCACAGAGAGGTCCTCCCTACCTACAGCTCGACTGAGAAATGGGCCCAGCCAGCCGCAGAAACTCAATCTACCTCTGCAGCTGGCCTTTTAGCCCTCAGAGAGTCTGATGATGATGAAGATCTGCAGTGGATTAGTGATTTGACATAGATCGGGTCAACCCGTCCTCATACCTGAAAGTCTTGATTCGGAGATTGCCAATGACTCCCGCCTTTAAATACATTCTATTGTATATTACTGTATTCAATAAGTGTATTGTATGTCCAAAAGAATAAGTAAATCATCACATTCTGTTATTATTTCATTTGCCCAGCGTCTCAGGTGTTTTGGAGTAGGGGTTGTATGAATTGTTACCAAAACGACATACCATATATGACCGTTAAACAGTAGCAGTGACAAGTGTGCTTGTAGCTGGGTTAACATTTAGGAAATGGTCGCAGTGTGTTTAGGTTTAGACACCAAACTACTTGGTTAAGTTTTGGTAAAGATCATGCTTTGGGTTAAAATAAGTACGTAACTTAACTTACATTGCATACATGCTGTCAACGTTGGCATATGGTTTCACGTGGGACACGAACAGCTGTCTCCTGGATGAAAGACAGGGTGTTTTTCAGACATCCAACCACCCGTACTTTGGGTACTTTGACGCTCTACGGCACCCGACTTCCTCCTTTGCTCCCATCAATATCAGCGCAGCCACTAGAGGTTGACACCTTACAAACATACATATGATTCAACGGATGAACTGTACAGCTTTTATCTGGTGTGGATGGGCAGATTTTGGAAGACTTATCATGACGAGTTGCAGAATGATGCAGATTACATCAGCTGCATTCGTCCACTTTTAGTAGTTGTTACAGAGTGAGTTAAGTCGTTACATCTCCCTCTTTCTCTTCCTCAAGTCACTGCTTGTCAACCACAGTGTGCTAGGTCCTCGCCTACCTCTGTCACTTAAATGTAGTAGACAATCTGGGAACCTCCTACACAGGAACTCAGGAGGTTCACCAGGGCTGTAAACGCGGTGGTCTTTTGAGCGACTGGCACTGGCTCCTGTCTGTTCCCTCACTGCCAAAAAACTTGAGTGTGGTTTCAAGGCAATATATAATGTATCTGGCCTCGCTGGCTCCACCGCACTGTGCAATGGAAAAAGAGCGCACTTGTCTCCAAAACGGCTTTGAGATGTAATTGAACCATAATACCTCTTATGTGAGCATCTTGCGGTCGACTGAAGATCTCAGTTGACAAATGGGCCAGAGAAAATAAACTGGCATATCTGAGTCATTAAGTAGAGAGTTGGGCTACCGACTCTAAAGCCTGCTGGTGAAGGGCTGGAACCTCCGCCAGTCCGTCGGAGAAGCTCGAGAAACCCAATCATCTGTGCGCTGACATCCAAGGCATTTCTATTAGATCCCAGCTGATTATTACTCTGCCTCTTCCAACATCCTGAGGCCAGGTAGTCTTTATTTCCCTTAGATCTATCACGCCTGCCGACCCTTCTCAAGCCGGTCCTTTTTTGTGATTCGATGAATGCTGCACCTCACCGAACTCCCCATGAGCTTTCTGGTATTGAGAGGCGTCAGTTGCCAAGGTAAAGTGTTTGGCTTAAGAGCTTCGGAACAGCCCAGGAAGACGTTCATCACCTTTTGGCGAAATGCTTTTTTGTTTCATTAATCTTACTCACATTTATGATGATTTTGGTCACAGATAAAAAGAATAATTTAACTCTCGTCTCATGTTGTCTCTGGCTCCCTCCCACCTTTTTCCCACCCATTACTTTCTGAACTAATTGAGTGTGCTAATTGCGACTGCTGTGACGACACATCGCAATCTGGAGAACCTGGCTTGTTATCACGCGTCACGTCCCATCTATCTCGCCTTTAATTGCAACACCTCTGTTCAGCTTTCTGCCAACCACCTTCTCTCTGCGGAGGTTTGTTCTGTTGCCTTCAAATCACTGGCACCGACATGTCCCACCGAAAGCCGACGTGACAGAACAGATAGGAAAAAAACGTTTAACACTCCTGAAAGGAGAGCATGCCTTCCTTTTTCCCTCCTTTGACCCCTGCTTGCCCCATCTCCCCAGCCATGACACTCGTAGCTTGTGGCTGATGTAGCATCGTTAGGTTAGGTCACACAGGTTCATCCCTGACAAGGGAAGTCAAACCGGCCCCTTACTTAGTGGCAATGCCTGCCAAGTCGAGCTGAAAGCACACATTTGGTGTTTAGAATTGTCCTTAAAAATGGACATATCTCTGTTCATGCACCACTGCTGCTTCATACAAACAGACTCTGAGCTGCCATGTCCATTGTTGCCGCAGGTCGCCTCTCTCTCAGCTGCATTTGCCAACATGGCGTTCCCCTACTGCGTGCCAGTATATGTTTGTGGTTAAGGGCGTGGCGCTCTTGCTTAATCCCCAGTTCCCCAGCTGTGAGAGCTGTGGCTGTGGTGGCAAAGCTGCCCAGAGCTCAAAGCTCGCCCTCTGATTTTCTGTTTGTGAATGCCACATGACCACACTCCTGGGGTAAAGCTGTAAGCAAATGCAAAGTCTCATTTCATTGCAACCTATATTTTCTGCTTAGTCTGCACTGGTAAAGAATAGATGTGCATCCTCCGCGGAGAGTTCGCCGTGCATTGCCGTAAGAAGTGCCGTATACCATAAACACTGTTTTCAGATGGAGTGCTTTTCCTATATGTGGCAGAGCAATGAAGTGGCCTGACAGGGAGGCAGTCTGACATTAATTGAATTGACAGAAGTGTCGGCGTTCAGTACTGTATCAAATGTTTTTTTGATCTTTCCATCTACGTTATGCAAATCATCTTTTTCTTTCCTAAGACGTGCTCTTCTAATCTTTTCCTCTTCTCTTCACAGCCGTGCAATCAAGACCAATCAGGACCTGCTTCCAGAGACCCCCTGGACAAACATCTTCTACGATGACTTCTGGGGAACCTTACTCACTCACAGTGGCAGCCATAAGTCTTATCGGCCCCTCTGCACCCTCTCCTTCCGCCTCAACTACGCCATGGGAGGGCTGGAGCCCTGGGGTTACCACCTGGTTAACGTGGCTGTCCACGGGGCTGTGACGGGCCTGTTTACCTCCCTGGCTCGCCTGCTGCTCGGAGGAGGCCTGTGGAGCCTGCTGGCTGGCCTGCTCTTCGCCTCTCACCCCATCCACACCGAGGCGGTGGCGGGTGTCGTGGGTCGCGCCGATGAAGGCGCTGCCCTATTCTTTCTGCTGTCCCTGCTATGCTACATACGTCACTGTAAGCTGCGGGGCCACGCCGGGCCCTGGCGGCTCTTGGCCTGGTTCCTGGGCAGCCTGGGCTGCGCTGCGTGCAGCATGCTTTGGAAGGAGCTTGGAGTGACCGTCCTGGCTGTATCAGCGCTTTACGACGTCTGTGTCTTCCACAGGCTCAAATTGCGGCAGGTCATCATGCTCCTCTACAAGGTAAACAGTTTACTCTTGCTCTGTGTGGCTGCTTTTCACGAGCATTAGATTTCCTGCACCTGCTGCTGCTGTCAAACAGCAGGGGAGAGTTGATACACTGTAGGCGTGTGCACCTGTGTGTGTGTGTTATATACGTGTTTTGTTTGCTTTTCATCACGATATAATTCGAACAACATTTGCCAGTATGTGCATAGCTGTGTCATTCACGCCAGATTGTTGTGTGTTCTGTTTAATGCAAGGAAACACACATTAAGAAAGGAAAACAAACAGAATATTTCTTTCTCAGTTTGTGAAGAAGGTGTTTGTAACTGCATCTATTGATGAATAATCTGAATTAAACTCAGTTTAATGCTCCAACTTACTACTAACAACTAACTGTTATGCTTTTTAGGTCCTGTCTTATAATTGATATTATCGCCTGTTTGAATCCAAATCTGTCTCCTCATGCTACTCTTGGTTTTCTTGGCTTGGAAAAATTTAATTGTAAACATCCAAATTAAGAACCAATTTAAGTTAATGAAACTCAATCCAGTGTGAGAATGAAAAGCTTATTGACCCATTAGTGTTTATTATCTTGAAATGGATGATGTCTTTATAAAACATAATGACAAAAAGTGAGCTGTTTGCCACATGGTGCCCATTAGCATTGTAACCAGTCATTCAGTGCAAGTCTCTCTGGAGCAGGGCTGCCCAAAGTGGGGCCTGTGGGCCAAAGTTGGCCTGCCATGAGGTTGAATTGGCATGCCAGATGTTTGTAAAGAAAAAAATAAACATTTAAAGGTGCAACATGGAAGAATTCAGTCAGTCAGAAACATACAAAGATTTACTAAAATGTATCAAAGGAACTTGAAGTATCATGTTGAACAGGTATCTACTGAAGTCAGTATGCTAACCAGCTAGCCCTGGCCTGTCCTAGACCAAAGCTCCTGTGCTAGTGGTGTAAGCACCTACACTTCCCTGGCACTCCAAGCTCACAGTCTGGACCACTAGCTCCATAGCTAACTAACAAACTAATGGTAGCTAGTGTTTTCAGCATTTAGCGCTAACCTTTGAGTTCTTGTGAATTTGACAGGTGGTAAAATCTTACATATTGCACTTTTAAATAATTATGATATAGATTGTCACTTTGAAGTCAGTTGGGATCCTAGTACCATTTTGCATCTTTGAAACGTTATACTGTGGGTCTTTGCTTTTGGGTCCCTGCCTTCAAGAGTTTCCCCCCTTATGTGTGTGCTTTACAGTATATCACTGTACATTGGTGTGTGTGTGTGTGTGTGCGTGTGTGTGTGTGTGTGTGTGTGTTTGTACGCACACCTACGTTTGTGTATTCACATCGTTCAAGGTGAGAGAGAGAAAAGAAATTGAAAACATGTTTCAAAGGAAATTGCTGAGATAACAAAAAGCGATGACCATTTTATATTTTCTTGTCGCTTCTGACGCGTTCAGCCATTAAGTTGCCGTTTTCCCCAACAGCTCCTGTCAGGAGTGTTTACTGTTTGCTCTCTAGTCAATGTGACACCCATGACTCTCTACCCATCATAACAAATTCAACGAGACGTGTGCACAAACGTGGTAGAAGGCCTTCGGAGCAGCCAATGAGAGGTTGTCTCTCCGGCATGCCCCGGCAAAGAACAACACTTTGAGATGTGTTATGTGTCAAGGATGGGTAGGGGTCAGCAGGGATAGAAACAAAGAGAGAAAATGGTTAAGTGAAGAGAAAATCCAGCCTTTCCTTTTTCCTGCTCAGCAGAGTGTTGAAGTGAAGCATGAGGGTCTCTGCAGCCATCTTCTCCTCGCTGTCCTCTCATGATTTAAGCCTTATCTGACTCCCCGTGTCCTCTTGGGTATGGCCCATCCATTGCCGCAGGCCGACAGGCCTTCTAATGGCTTGTCAGGCATGGCTAGACTAGAGAGGAAGCTGGGCCAAGAGGGCTGAAAGAGATGATGCCTCATAGCTGACAGTTTTTCAACTTTTTGATTGAAAATCCACAAAGCCTGCTGATCCCATTGTCTTTGGAAAAAGAAATGGACTGGCAGATAGTAACAGGCCCTACAGATTTCTTTCATGGTGTGCCATCTTGGGTAACTAACTTGGCAAGGGTCTAAAGGGGCAGATGTGTTAGGCTCTACTTCAGAGAGCAGCATTTGTAATGTTGGTGAGGGCTTGTGTAAAATTGTATCTTTGTTCAGTGGTGGCCGTTGGTACAATTCATACAGTGAATAATTGCACCTTTCATACCTAAGAAGCAGCTCAAAGCGCTAACAATTTTTATAACATTGAAAAGGTTGAAATAATTTAGAGTATGATTGAATCAAATGAAACTATGAAGAGAATACAATTTTTCAGGAAAATAAGTGACCCAGTCATGAACTCCATAATTTTTTAATCGATCTACATTTGCAAGTTGCACGTTGAATGTTCCAAGCTTTCCCACATTTTTTGGTCAGTAACGTAACACATTAAGGCGCCTTCTTGATTCTTCTCTGTTTTAACTGTTTTAACATCTAAAGCTGTTGTGTTCGATGACCTAAGTGGAGACTAGATGAACAGAGGGAGACACAGCTGGACCAAGTATTAAAGTGCTAAATCATTCAGAGCCTTAATAGATTTTAAGATTGACTTTAAAGAGACAGGGAGCCGGTGTAGAGCTGATGAAAAGGGTGTGATGATGTGCTCCCTTTGACTTGTTCTGGTCGAGGCTCAGGCAGCCCTTTTTTTTTTACATGCTGAAATCTATTAATTTCATGGGTAATCCAGTTAAAATAGCAGTGCAACGGCCCCAAAACTAAGCAGCCCAAAGAATGAATCACTCTCTTTTTTTTTTTTTTACTACTTATTGAACCTGTTTGGCAGGAAGTTTCAGGCCTCTTAAAATTATGGTTTTCTTTACCAGCGAGTGCAGCTAATGTTGGTAATATAGCAATGTCAAAGTCACAGCTATACAGTCTGTTCCAGTTACGACACCCTCTATCTTGAGACCTTTGTGATATTAGAAACTCTGAAGCCATTTCTATTTAAAGCATTAAAGCAGCAGGGTGTACTTGAACAGCTAGAGCCAAACGATTCATCACTTCACACTCATTTGTAAGATATTAATACAAAATAAAAGTAGTCTACAGAGTGAGCTGTGAAAAAACCTCTGCATAGGGCAGTTTTACTCAAACAAAGGCAACATAGTAGGCCGCAGGTATATGTTTTATAGTTTTATCATCCTGCCTGTTTCTATATTGTAGACTTAAGGGTGCACTATGTAGTTTTGGGGAAGACATTTTAATCAGAAGAGAAAAAGAGAAAAGGACAACACAATCTTATTCTGTTTCTCTCTGTTTATATGTGGCGGACCCTGCCACCTTTTCTAGCTTCAAACAGTGTTCCGGGGAGCTTATTTTCCTCTGAGAACTGCTTGTTTATTCACTTATGGAATAAAATATATGTCAATGTATTATTACCTCATTAATATTGTAAATATTAAAATTCTGAGTTTGAATTTCTTCTCCAAAACTACATAGTGCCACTTTTAAATCATCACGTCCAAAGGTTTTAAGTGACGCATACGATAGAGTCCGAAGAGAGAAATCCTTTTTCTTGCAGTGAAGAGGCAAAGAGAGGCTCACTGTGGGTAGCTCTTGCACCGAAGAGGAAAATAAGGGGCTGTGTGGGTTGTCAGGCACTTTGAGAAAACACCCGGCATAACAACTAACTGTGTTTCACTCACAGACCGTAAAACAGCACATTTTTCTGAAAATATATATCCATACATGGCTCACTGTTTCCTGACGTGCAACTTTGAGCTGACAATAGTCGTTATGGCAGCATGTCATTTAGTCGCTCCACAGGCGACATAAAAGGAAGCGGAGACACAGAGCTGTCATCATCGCTTCAATCATGTTCACTTGGGAGGTTTTCTGTCATACAAGGCTGCTCTGTAATGTGATGGCGCTCTGTGATCATAGATTCATATGTGCGAGTGTTGTGACCTGATCTGTTGTCCTCGTGGAGCCATGAGCATTATTCTTGTTGTCTCTGAGGAGAGAGGCAGCCGCTTTGAATGATGAGAGGCAACGGGAGTTATTCCTCGTGGCAAGTCCAGCCTCCGACCACCGCCTGCCTGAACATTAGTTGTGTACAGAGCTGAAAACGATCACAGCGAAGATAAATACAGTCCCCCTCCCTCTCTCCCTCAAGTTAGGGCTCGAGATCTATCAGGTGCTGAAAACGTGGCGGCTAACTCCCCAAACGGAAGTGTGTGCTGTAGATTGCAACATTATTGTCGTGCGATGAGAGGGAAACAAGGCGCACAAGCATGACAAAGGAGCCGTCGCCGTGTTGCAGCATTTCCACTTGTTCGAGTACATAAAAGCGATCCTTCAGTTCGAACTAAGGAGTCCGGCTCGTCGCGTGACTGATGGACCACAGTGGGCCAGAGCCACGCTTTATCACCCGGCTCTCCACTCCAGCTGCAGTCATTCGACATTTAACGTCGGAAACAGTGAAATGGGGCCTGCTTATCTGATCGTGGCGCACAGTCAATTACATTACAGTTCCATATCTGCTGCAAATCTCCCATCATGTCACTACGGCTTCTGTGTGCATTTTTTACGAAGGTTGAATGGAGACTGAGAGCTTCGCTGTAATCCCGCTTAGGTCCATAACTCATGCTACCAGGACTTCAAATTTAAACTCTCTGTATGCAAGTCACAGGGAAGAGGGAACGCATCCCCATTTATTGGTTATGTGTTGCAGAACAGAAGAATCGTGCTCCATAATTAACTGTATGTGAAAATAAACCTAAAAAATAAAATCTATTCTTAAAGGATTTTAGCAAAATGAAAGAAATGATTGTGTTAAAAGGGACATTGCGTTAAAGCATGCTGTATTTAAATTGGGTCATATCATATTGTGAAAAGACTATAATTTGTTTGTGTACCGCTCATGGGTTTCTTCTTGCGTGCTTTTGTCTGTGTAATGTCAGCTTTAGGGCTTACAAGGATCCATTTCTTCCACTCATCAAACCAAATTGTCCCTGGGCAGTACAAATTCCTTAAAGGGATTAGACGAACACATATTCTCCAATAGACTCTTTAAATATTCAGCATTCAGAGTCATTCATTCAAGTGTAGCACACCTCCTGCCTTGTGTTCAAGTGAGCGCAGGAACTTCTCTCTCTGAGAGACTCGCAGAGGGATCCAAGGCGGCGAGAGGGGAAACAATGGTGCCCAGTCAGTAATTGAATAAGCACATGTTAGGTTAACGCTGACGCTGGAGTCAAAGCCCTTGGCGTCCGAACCGTGAGGAAAGCTCTTATTAAGAGATTTGGTGTAACCTTTGCATGTGAGTGACCTATTGAGGACAATCCCAGTGCTCTCGAGTCTCTATTCCACTCTTTAGAGAGACGCTTTAAAGGTGCGACACGCAACAGTTTTGGTTTCAAACATTCAATAATTAACCAAAATTGTCAACAGAAATGTAGAGAAGTAACAGTTTTGAGATCACGGGGAAGTTGTCTTTGTATCGTTTCGGAGATATGTATATTGAAGTTAGCATGCTAACCAGATAGCCACCATGCAAGAGTTTATCAAGAGGTGATAGTCCGATAGTAAACAACAGCAACACTCCCCTGGTGCCCCGACCACTAGCTGCATGGTTAACCAAGCTCACTAGCTAATGGCAGTTACAGTTAGCAGCAGTTAGCAGCTACTCTGGTGATATGCTGCCCCCTATTTGTCTGTAAGAATTTGACAGGTGTCCAATTGTTACATATATCACCTTTAATGAATATATACATATAGAATATGCATGAATTAAGTTGAACTTTTCAGGATCCATAATTTCCTGTATGCCTCTGTACAAACGTTACCCTCCTTTCCTTTCCCTGCTTACAGTCATTAGTGTGTATGTTTAGAGCCGAGCCCACCAGCCCATACAGTGTTCATAACTGGTGCCAGTGTGAGTCTACGGCCTACAGTGTGTTCTAATTAGTTCTTTCCAAGACTTGTCTTCAAAAACGTGGTACAAAAACCTGTCATTAAACTGTTTACTCAAGCTGACCTTTACGGTGCTGATATTCTCCAGTTGCCTTTGTGCCTGATTAAAGCATTTAGGGCCATGTGTTCTTCTGTCTTGAGCTACTCCCAGGCAATGAGTTTATTGCATTCAAATGTAACATAGCTGGCAACGGAGCGGGTGTGCGGTGTGACCACAGTTTATGTGGAAAAAACGTGCTTTTTTACGAGGCTGTTTCCTGCACAGCGTCGGTTAATAAGGCTCATTTTCAGTGAGAGATAGTGAAACACAATTGGAGCTCGTGATTTAGTTGAGGAAGGAATGTTTTTTTAATGTGATCTCACAGTGTGTGTTTTTTTTTTTTTTTTTTATTCCATAGCATGAGGCAATGGATCATCTGTCCTGAGGACTTGGCCGGTCTTTCTTTGTTAGTTGACCAATAAATGTTTGGACAATTGAAGAGGTGAAATGGGCCTGAACACAAGCTCTAACGATGGGAAAAAACAAGACCTGTTTGGCCCTATAAATCAATGTAAACATCTGCACTATGATTTTCTTCTGATGGGTGGCTTTGTTTAATCACGGCGGTCCATTGTTCTTTTTGTTTGACAGTCCTGCCCACATAATGCTACACTCCTCGTCCACATTCGTAACCAGAAGCAGAAAGTGTCAGTGAGTTCTTTTCACACAGGAGAGAAGATGTTGTTAGCACACAGGTACTGTAGGAGCCTCAGCACCCGAGGGCCTGACACTCATGACTAGAGCACCCTTTGAAAACATAATAGAGGAATCTGATGCTTTGAAAGTGTAAACCGTATAAAGAGGGTTTATCTTGGTGATGTCATGTTGGCGCTGAAGGACCACACAGAGGCTCAGATGTATCTTGAGAGAAACTTGATGCGTTCCTCTGACGATCGCCTTTATTCACGCCCATCACGCGACGATGCAGCCACCGGAAAATTATTTCCAAATCTGGGACGAGACCCAGCTGGCCCTCAGTGAATGTCAAGCTAACGCACTTTATCTTTTCACACTTCCCGTTTTCTGTTCACACTTTGGCTATTAGCACAAGGTCACTGCTTTCAGCACGTGTGTGTGTGTGTGTGTGTGTGTGTGTGTGTGTGTGTGTGTGTGTGTGTGTGTGTGAGCTATAGACCCTGCATACCAAATATGACATCCATACATACCCTCGCTGTGTATTAGATGAGGTAAAAGGAAACACAGCCCAGCCAATACATTCTTACCTGGGGCTCCACAGATGCTCCTCCATGCTCTAATGGCTCCTGTCACCGTGTGATGGATTGAGCCTGGTGGGCTCTGCTAGTGCCCCCTGCCCTCACCCACCTGCCTCTCACATGGGGATACACACCAGCGCTTCTGGTCTGGATATGGAGATGGGCAGTCGGAGGCACACACAAGGAAGCACATTTGGTAGACAAAGCATAAGCGTAACGCATAACGATTTCATGTTGTTTTTCAAAACAGGCATGGCTTTCTCTCTACAACTTTTACATCTGTATAGTGAAAAGGTAGCTAAGGCTAGCGGCAGAATAGCTTGACTTAGCGCACAGAGTGAAAACACGGACATGGACCGTATTCAGGAAGTCTTATAAGCATGGAATCTGACAAATTGTAATCATTTCACAGCAAGGCTACCGGATCGATCAGCAACTCAGCAAAAGATGACGGATGTGTATGAAGTACCCATCTTTGAACGTAAAATAACACATTTGATAATCCAGTAGCTAAAGTTAAGATAAAATCAGCTTCAGATTTAGCATAGAGACATGCTAGTGGTATCCATCTGCTCACCATACCACACTCTACTATACTGCTAATGAGATAGCTGCTATTTCATGACTCATTCTGAAGACACACAGCAGCAGAGTAAAAGCAAACGATATTCCGAGCACAGATGATTGAACAGGTTTCTGAAAGTCGACGCTTTGGGGTAAAACAAGGCAAGGAGCAGCCAAATTGATAGAAAGTGACTCGAGCTGGGTTTTGCTTCAGCCCACCGTCCGTCAGGCATAAGTGAAGCTGACAGGCAGGGTGCCAGCGACAGCCAGCGCCGTGACCCTGGCTTTGCTTAATGTGGAAAGATGGAAGCTGGTTGAAAAGAATGAAACCCCCCCCCCCCTAGAACAAAAAAGCCCAGTGGAGGGCATGAGAGGCAAATGTGAAAAACAAGCAAGAAAATATTTCACATTGTCCCTTCGCCTTTCGCTCCCCGCTGAAAACGATCGCACGCCCTGTTCTTTTTATAGCTGGCATGTCTGTGAATCGATAGTGGCATGTTATGTAAGACCTCAGTCGTGGAAAGGAATGTCCCACAGCACCACCATGCAATGCATGCATCGGGTCGTCTTAATGGAGCTGTATGGATTTGCTGGTTTGCCTCTTTTCTGTAAATCGTTAGGCTCCTACAAGGGATAATTGATTCGTCCAGAAGTATTACTGCAAATGACAGACTCACAATTAAGGAAGTCGACAACTTTTAATGAACATAGGGGCATGCCTTCAGTGTGTTATTTCACTTTTTTTTTTTTTTCCTCTGGACAGTCCTGAGACCCGCTCCTCCAGCTCATTCTAAGGTCGATTGATATTTTACATTTAAAGTTCTGCAAATTATAGCTTAGACCTTCAACACAAGTGAAATATAGTGTGGGCCTTTGTTTCGGTCGCTGACCATAGCTCCTATTTACGGCTCCTTTTTTATGGTCTCAGCAAATAAACTGGCATGTAAAATCAGTCGGCCAGAACTGCATTACTTGAGACTTCCAGCTACAGTACCAGTAAAAAAAGAAAAAAAAAGAAGAGAAGACTGGTGAAGGCCTTTGTTAGGCCTCATGTGGACGCGAGGTGTAGTTTCAGATGGAGTCTAAGCTTCTTTTCCTGTTTCTCCACGTCGCTTTGTTACTCTAATTACACTCAAAGGGGTTTTTCATCCAAAACAATACTGTTTTGATTATGCACATAATTTGACACAAAGCGAAAAAAAGCCACGTTGTTCTCAAACTCAATTAGTTTTGAGACGTTTTGTTGAGTTATCGTTTGGTGAGGCTCAACAAAAGGATGACTATAAAAACGGGAATAGCTCAAAAAGCCTCGTGACAGGTTTACTGTGCACCCGGGAGTTTTTCCTGTTGGTTGTTTGTGTGCTTTGTACAGTTAATACGGCCTGTAGGAATCCTAATCAAAACAAGCATAACCAGATATCCAATAAACTCCAAACTGCTGCCAGAACCTCTCAGACGGATAAGAGAAATGAAATCATTCAGATGTGGAATGGGCAGACGGCCTATTTCAACAAACATGGGAAAGAGAAACAAATGTGGGGATATCTGAAAAAAAAAAAAACACACCGCTGCCTCATCTCATCATGTCCTGTAATATCCGCAGCGGCTCCTGAAGGCAGAGTGTCGTGGTTCTATTACCTGAATAGGTTCGGTCCCAGCAGAAATTCCCCGTGTGCGTGTCTCTACAAAAGGACTGCTGCAGAGGTCCTATCATCACCGTGGGCGCTCCCACCTCTCCCAGAGCAGAGGAGAAACAGAGCACGTGCGATGGAGACAGAGCAACACTGTGCTTAGGAGGAGGCAGGGAGACGTTAACGGACGGGGCAGCCAGGGGACAGCGAGGGGGAGAGGGAAGAGAGTCTGCCGGAGACGTTTTCACTGAGCATTTCGTCTGTTAGATGGCCTGTCGCTCCCCATGAACCATCAGCCACTGGATGCTCTATTTTAGGACACAGAGTAGAGATGGATTCATACCAAGCTGGTGTTGCAGCAATGTAGTAAACACAGGATATGAGTCAGTCATAGAGCTTTCTCTCTGAGCACAGACCTGCAGTTGCACCCATTGCTCAATTTTACAAATGTATTTGCTCAGGAACATTTTAGGCTTTTATTCTTTGTTTAACTGTAGTATGTTCAGAGTTCAGAGCTGAAAGTGCTGCTCAGCCTGAAATGATATCAGCTGTCTTGGGCTCAACATGCAGCTATGATTCAGAGGCTTTACTACAGAGCGAAAACACAATTTGTAATACTGTTAGTATTGATGTTATTGATCATGTGCCCCATCTGTAAACGATATGAAGACGCAGGGTGTACAGATGTGTTCTCCAGGAAGACACGATCACAGGAGGATAGGATCACAACTTGCAGCCTCAGTGCCATAAGTGTCTATGTGTATGTACATATGTACTGTATGTGATAGAGCCCAACCCATACATCATAGATCTGTGTCTGCATATACTCTTACAATATGTTGTCTGTTATGTGCAGATATGAAAACATTATTTTTTTAACAAACCCAACTCAAAGAGAAAATGAAAATCACCTCGTCAGTGCACTCATGTCAAATGGACGATAAAGTAAACGGTGCAATATGTAAATATTTCAGTTGAAAACATTCAAAAATGTATTACCAACAGAATGTGAAGGAATAAGTCAGTGTATTGTGTTGAGGAGATCTACTAGAGTTAGCATGCTAACCAGGTATCCCCGGCCCATCCTGTACTGAAACCCCCTTGCTAACAGCGTAAACCCCAACACTCCCTTGTTGCTCCTTTATCACAGGCTAGACTGCTAGATGCACAGCTAACTGACCTAACAAGCTATTGGCAGCGAGAGTTGGCAGCAGCTAGCGGTTACTCAGCCCTCTAGTTTTTTCTAGAGTTTGAATTGAAATGGAAGCATATTCTTACATATTGCACCTTTAATCGTGCAACTGTAAAATATCCTGCCTCCAATACATACATATGTCAGTGTTTGATGACCACATTTGAGGGATCACTGCAAAAAATGTTTGTATATATACATTTATAAATAGGCACATCTTATATCCACATATAAGCTACACTCATTTTACATGTGTATATGTACATAATGTATTGGAAACGTAGCGTACGTAATGGTGATGTTTAAAGGGACAATTCCACTCAGACGGGTAGGAGGATGTGTCATTACGTCTTGCACAGTGGTCACATGAGGGCTGTGAGTGGATCACAGTGCAGATTTTGGAACTGTGGATCAATTAAAAATGTCAATGTAATCCATCTTAAACCACAGTAAATACAGTCGTTATATGAGAGTAATAATAACGCTGTAGGGAAGGAGTGTGTGTGTGTGTGTGTGTGTGTGTGTGTGTGTGTGTGTGTGTGTGT
>OMLP01046047.1:64099-93618 GCA_900302685.1 Spondyliosoma cantharus
GCGCCTTTTTTTTATGGTTATTTTATCAACTAAATCCAGACATGATCTGATGATCAAGAGCTCGTCTCTCCTGTGAGATGAACCAAAGAAGACATTTTGCATTCTGAGTTCTTCTGAACTACTTCAAGACTCTTTCACTCCACCTCTTTTCCCAGTGCTTTTTTATTTATCAAATTTCTCAGCCTAAGTAAAGTGTCATTTTCAGTCCGATGTTACACTCTCAGATTATATGCTCTTTCATATGTCAGAGCATTAAAGCAAAGTGACGAATGTGCGGCCAGTAAGCTGTCGTGCGTCGTGATGAATTTCAAAATCTTTGTGAGCAAACAAATTCATCCCATCGCTGGTGCTGGTGCTGGTGCTGGTGCTGCTGCAGCCCCTCAGAGACTGAGAGCTGCTCCTCAGCTGTTTTCCCAACTCGGTCCTGCTCTTACGCTGCTACCTAATTGCTTTCCAGTCTCTCTTGTTTCGCTGCTGAGTTGCAGTTTTTGTCCTTAAACGTTAAGTCGACCGTGCGGACTAAATGGACCCTGGCCCACACCCAATTGTAATTTCTCTTCTGTGACACATTGGAATGATTATCGCAGCGGTAAAGCGAAAGCCACACGGGACAATCTGCCTGGTTGTAAACATCGATGTAAATAGTGGAAAGAATCCTCCCCCGCAAAAGGATCTATAAAAGGAAATTGAAGTATTGAGACTCACATCGAATAAATCCTGTGTGATTAAGCCTTTGTTTTGTGAGCAACAACACGTAAACTCAGCTCGAATAACTGTAGCTCGTTGGTTCTGAAACGCTGTTAGAAAAGGTTCTGGCGTTGCGCCTCAGACGGGTTGAGTGCTGAACCAAATGGAGACACACAGGTGCTTGATTTCTGTGCCAGCGCATGTGGGAATTCTCCTCTCAATCCCCAGATTCATTGTAATCTGCGAGCATGTTAGTGCAGAATTGAGTTATCATGCCCTTGTGGGAGTTCAAGCCTGTATGGAGACACGTCGAGGCTCAGAGACCTACAGAAAGAAGTCTGGCATGCCCAACATTAACAGTCTCTGGGCTCTCTGTTTGATCTCTCGGGTCTCTGTCTCTCTGTCTTTTCATCAGTTCTGTTTTTTCCCTGCCATTCCCTCTTCGGTGCTCTAAATATTTCTGTCTTTGTGGCCGTTCTTGATTTACAGTCTCTGCTGAAAACTACAAATTAAAGTAATTTCAAGGTCCTCCAGTGAGTTTTATAATTCTATGATGATTTTATGAGTCTGATCTATGGCACCATGACTTCACAAATTGAACAGTGCCCAGTCGGTGTCCTGAGTTCATTCTACCTGGTGATTTTCTCTGTGAGCTCCATGATTTTATTCTGTGAAAGTGTACGCTCTTTTGTTTTCTCATGAATAAAGTGTTTGGGCGGCCAGTGATTCATTATTATTACTTGTGTTTTTCCAGTGTTGATCTTTACTGACTGAGTGGAAAGAGAGGATTACTTGTTTATTTTAGTAGCCAGGCTAGCTGCATCTGGTCTGTCCACCGCTTTAGTCCACACTGAAATATCTCAAGAACTATTAGATGGATTGCCTTTAAAATTTTGACAGAAATGTTCCCATCAGTCATAACAACTTTGGCGGCCTTCACCTAGCTAACATTTAAGCTTGTCTATTACTTTGGTTTATGACAAAATATCTGAAAACAATGAAGTTCCCATCAGCCTCAGCTATACTTCACAAGCTAATTAGCAAATATAGCATAGCAATAGCATGCAAACACTCTAGAACGAAAAGAATTTAAACCTAGTGAACAGTAGCCTAGCTGAGAAACATTAAGGATGTTATTTTTAGCATGTTAACATTAGCATTTGGTTCAACTAATATGTTAAAAAGAAAGTAGTAAGAACAAAAATGTAACTACAGAAATAAGTAAGTAAAGAAGTGTTAATGCTAGATGTGAGAACAAATACATATACAATTGTTGTATGTGTTTGTTGCATTGCATTTGCGTTGCATTGCATTTTTTTCAATAATTCTGTTGGTCCAACTTAACATACTTGAGTTATAAATTAAGTCAGACCAAACCCTTGTATATTCAGTGAGTATACATTATGTTGATCCAACAGTAGTACATTCAGTTGGACCAAAAGAACTGCTTAAATCTGAAAGAAAGCCATTTAATATTGTGTAAATACTGTTCGTTATCTTTTAAAGTTCAGCTATCGTTCTTTTGGAGTGGTGTTCCCGACCAGACGCTCCACTGAATTCACAAGCAAGTTGCTAACTGTGCCTGTCTGTCATTTGGTGCTGAGTAGTAGCTTTTTTTTTTTTGCTGAGAACAGCTGCCTGTTGCATTTGGAAAGGATGCTATGAAAGTGGTGAGATTGAACCAAAACCGTAAAGTTGTGGGCCGGACGGGAAAACAATGAGCAGAGACTCACTATAAATCTCTGTAAAGCTGAGCGGAGCTGCTAGATTCAGGGGATGGTTAACGTCGAGTTCATTGTTATGAGGCCAAACGACCCCTTTCACCTTGTGCCATCGCTTTCAATTTCATTTAGTTTAACTTATCTGTGAAGGAGCATTCAGTGTAAAGTTCCACATGGTAAAAAGTGGAGCGCTATCATCCGATGAGGGAGCTCGGACTGGATCTTGACCTTGACTGCTTCATGACCGACGCTTGTCTCTGCTCTTCGTCATCATCCCACACCGCAAGTCAACTTTTTTTTTATATCTGCTGAGCTCCTCTCGTGCTCCTTACTAGCCAGTATAAACAGAAACAAATGGCATGCTGTCACTGGGATTTGGTGGTCAACCGTAACATGACACACCAGAGAGCTATTTTCAAAATGCGGTTCAGATAAAAAAAAAATGCAATCGGAGCAATTTTCCTCATCCAGCATCTGACATCTCTCTGACAGTACATCTGCTTAGCTGCGGACCCAGCTCCGGCTTTGTGTGTCTCGTCCATTCATGTTCTGTAGGAGCTTACCGCCTCTGTAAAACCCTGCAATACAAAGGCTCTGATCTCCCAAATGCATAGTAATGACTGAGAATCTGCGCATGGACAGGACTAATCTGGTTTGGATACAACTGGCAGCATCCCTCAGAAACAGTAAATTTTGGTTTATTTTCTTTTGGTATATTCTTTTCCGTTTATCACCGAAGTCCTTGAGGGTCCGTGAGCATAAAGCACTTCCCTCAAACCCACATTTCATCCCCCTCTGTAGAGCTTGAATCAGCATCTTGTCACAGCAAATTTGCAGCAGTGGTCGCACAGGCTAGTTGGCCCCTCGCAGTACAAATAAATATGGGAAACGAAAAGACCAGAAATCAGGAACACTCAGTTTATTTTTCAAACAATTACTGTGGTTTCACCCAATAAATATCTCCTCTGAAATGTTAAGGACTCTGAGTCGACGTTGGTTTTCCATTGTCATTATATTCTTATTGTTTGGTCGGCCTTGCTCTTTTGCCTTTTTCCGGATTATTACTTCAGTCTATACATACTGCTAATGAAGACGAATTTGGAGTTTCTTCATATTTCCGGGATTTTCAGCTAATGAATTGCAATGGGTGACCTCGATGCAACCGGCAAAGTACATCTTGAAAACAACAGAAAACAAGATGGCTTTGGTATTTTTTCTTACCGCTTTGAGTCAACGGGTTGAACTGTTGCGTGAGCTGAACTTTAAGAGGACAAACTCTCAAGACTTTTGGGAAATATTGTGAGACGTTTTGTTGCTTTTCCATAGCCTACACTTTAACAACTCAGGTTTTAGCCACCGCTAAGAACTTGGCAAACTGGAGGATTTTCCGTTGATTAACTTGTTTATGTATCTTTGCCTTAGGCGTTCCTTCATCGTCCTCCTGCTTACCTATAACACACTTCTCCTTTTAAAGTCTGCCAGAAGTTCAGATTTTCATCGCCTCCAGTGACACCATGAGATCTCTCCTATCCCGTTGTAAATCGCCGTCTGATTTCTGCTGATGACAAAATAAATGCACGCTGATTATGGCATGGGGAGAGGGAGACCCTCTCTGACCTCTGAACAAGGATCGTCTGGCTTCAGCATGACAGGGAGACATTTTGTGGCATGATTGGGCCATCTCAAATAAGCATGTTCAAGGGTGAGACGAGCAGGAATGTCGAATGAAGGTTTTGGGGGAAATGGATCCCGTGTTGGTTCAGTGATTATGGTTAATAAAAGCTGACCAACAGAGCATGAGCTGGCCTGTTTTAACGATGTGTCGGTCGGAAATGTTCCTACTCAGATTTATTTGCTTTCGTCACATTTAAATTTCACCTTTTTTTTTTCACAGTAGGCCTCTGGAAATGGGCAGCGACACTTAAAGAAGAAAATGTTTTCATATTCAGTTTAGAAATGAATACTGTCAGTGCCTTTCATCGTGTTGTGTGTTGCACTTGGTCTCTCTCCCGCTGCCTCCTTTGCGGCCTCGAAGCTGCATGTCTTCAAGTCTCTTATCTTTAATGTTTCACAGTCAATAAAAGTCTGCTTTTTTTATCTCCAACTGACTCCTGCTCATCGCTGGCCTTCTTCCAGAGCTTCTCGCTCTCCCGTCTGTCTGCTCCTTCTATCCACCAGCCAGATCGGCCGGCTGACTCTGTGGGTTTTTCTGATAGGTTCAAACGGGTTGAAAGCTTTGATGATTAGCGATGTGAGGCAGGACCGCCCTTGAGTTTGACCCCACGGCCTTTCACACCATGGGGCCCCGCAATCCAGCAGTTGTCCACTCGACTTAAAGTAAACTATCCGCCGCAGCTATGAGCGCTCCTTTATAGAGGGTTATCTGAAGTGATGACAGGGCTGATGTAGCTTATCGTAGCTACGTGACAAATTGAGGAATGTGAATTTATTGCATGTGCCCTTGAGATGATTCACAGTCTGATTTGAACATCTGTTCATACAGTGGACTGTGAGAAATTGTTAAGAGACAGCTCTTGGGCGTTCGGTAACTCTCTGAGACAAGCGAGTGCACCTGTCACCTTTCACCTTTTCATTTATCAAAACTCAGTGTTACATTCCCGTGTTAACAGTTTGGCATTTTTGTAAATATGCCTTTTCACGTTCCTGCCAAGTTTTGGATGAGAACATTGATACTACTCTCATGTCTGAAGCTAGCTGGGTAGCTTAGCTTAGCACAATAACTGGAAACGCTATGTTAGAACAACAACATGTTTTGTACAAATGAAATTGTAAAACATGTTAATTAAATAGCTTAAGAGGTGATGTTAAACTGATTTTGTTTCTTTTGGACAGAGCCAAAGTAGGCATTTCCCTACTTCCTCTTTGTGCAAAACTAAGCTAAGTGCCTGCTAGCTTTTGCCCCATGTTTATGCAAAATGGGCTGGGTGTGTGTACCCAGGGAAGAGAGTATTTTCTCCAAATTCATTTAATAAATAGCTGATTAACTTTGCTTTACATAATAACTGGAAACATGGAAACAAGCTATATTTTCCAGAAAGTTACCACCATGTTGGATTGACATCATGTTGTATTTACACTTCCATTTTTGTACAGATGAAAATTAGCAATGTAAAACATAATAATTAATGAGCAATAGAGGTGCTGATGAGCGGATTTTGCCACTTTTGGACAGAGCCAAACTAGCCATTTCACTACCTCTTGTCTTTTCTGCTAAGCTAACTGGCTGCTTACTCTATCTCCATATTTATCAAACTGCCTTCATCAGACCAAATTAGCATATTTCCCTGTCTGCAAATTTGATCGTCGGGAAGAGGTCACCCAATTTATTTCTGTTATTCCGCCATGAAATCGGACAAAAACCACAAAATGCAACAGCTCACACATTCTGTGTGTGAGGACAAACTGTCAGGAATAAGCTTAATCACATTTTGAAAACATGAGCCAGCTGGTGGTAATCCATAACAGGTTGTTAGGAAGTGAAACAGTCAGGCTCTTATCTTGTCTTGCCTGCTTACTATCGGGTTCTTTATTGTCTCTAAGGAGGGGATCACAGCAGCTGCAGCTGATAAGAAAGACAAAACATAGGTGGTGAATTTGTGGTTCATCAGCCACGAGCTTGATTAGTTGATCCTGCAGTCAAGGAACAAGGACACAGGTGGAGAAAATGTCCATCCATCAAACCTGTACAAAGATTTATGCAGACTTTTTAAGGGGATCTGGTGTTCTTCCCAAAATTGAGCGTTTTCTGTTTGCGTGTGTGTGTGTGCGTGTGTGCGTGCGTGCGTGCGTGCCCGGAGGCTTTGAACGTGGCTTAACTCTCAGATTGGTACCCTGAGCTCATTTTCACTTTCATTACGAGTCCATCAATGTGAAGCAGGATCTTGATGAAAGGCCCTCTGCAGACAATTGATCTCAGTAATGATGAAGAGGAGGCGATAGGTCGGACACGCCACTTCTTCTTTCACAGGATTTTTCTCCCCGGTGCTCGCTGTAGTGTGAGCCAGTCACGGCGTCGCAGTTTGATGGGCTAGTTAGATGTGTCGTGTGATGGATTGCTCTTAAAAATGCTCTTGAAAAATGGTATGGTGCACGTCAGCCAATTATGCAGAAGAGGCTGTGTGTGTGTACCCGGGGGAATAGGGTTCTTTCTCCAAACTAATTAATTACATTTCTCTCTGAGCTTTTTTTACTTTATTTTGCCTCTTTTCACCAAAGTGGACGTTTAGAAAAACAGAACTTTTAAGATCGAGTTTTCTCCTCAGTCAATTCAACCTAATCAAAGTGTAGTGGAGTAAAAAGACAGGCACAGGCACAAATGGGGATTCAGTAATTGGCCTGTTTTGCATTTCATCTCCAAGGATATTTTATTCACACGCTTGCCCTATAAAGGGCTAAATTGTTTCAATTCTGAACTGATTGCGCTTGAAACACAAAAGGGAAGAAAAAAAGCACTGCCCTCATGCCTCCTACAGGGTTGTGCTAAACCACTTATTTCAAACTAAACTGGATTATAGACAAAAGACACAAAGCTGGAATGCCTTGGTTTTCCTGCATAATAGTAGCCACAGCACCCGGGGAGCCGTTGCCCGGCTGGTAATTGAACTTATGTTTTTGAATGGTAGACATATTAACTGCAGGCATATTAGGGAGGATGCATATGTTTGTTTAAGAGATAATCGACTTCGGGCTCATGTCATCCCCCCCAGTAATGTGTCCTCCAGAACATCTCCGGAGCGCTTCCTGTTTGCTTCTTGCTTATACACTTCTTTGCTTTCACATTTATTTTTCTTAGAAAGTCAGTGCAGTTGGCAAAGTAGGCCAGAGGAGGAGCAATCAAAGGATTGTTTTGTGTTCTCAATGCTGCCCAAAGACTTTACTCTGAAAGACAGAAATCTCAGTGTGCAGTGTTACAAGAATGTAAATGAAGCTTCTCAGGATAGACATATGGACGTGGTTAAGGTGGTGGTGTCTGAGTGTGTGCTGCGTCTGGGAAGAGTCAGGATGACATATCTGTTTGTAGCAGAGCCAGGTATGAGTATGTATGGGAGTGGCTGGCATCGGCACTTTAAGGGCTTCAGAGGTGTATACACAAAAACATGAAACACGTGTACCTAACCGTTGCCCTAAGGACGGTGGTCTCATCACAGCAGGAGAAAAAGAATCAAAGGTTCTGCAAAAGTCAGCCATAAACAGCACAGAAGTTTGCTCTGAGGTGATCTGGGTGTTGTCTGGCACAGTGCCCCGTCCGTAAAACATCCAATTTTCACTCCAAATATAGAAGAAGCCTTTCCTCTAGTATCTCCTCATGAGTAAACTCTCAGGTGGTGTCTCATAAACTCCTGCCTGGGCCAGAGAGGCGACTTGAGAGCCTTGTGAATCCGCGGCTGGATCTCCCCGAAGCAGTGATTGAGATGTATTAACACTGCTCAGCAAGTCGGAAAAAGTTGGCACAGAATAACCCTCACAGACTCCTTCAGTCCACTTCATTTCTTTGTAGAGTTTCTGCTCACCTGCTTAGATTAAAGAGCGGCCCTGGGACCTCTGCTTCTCCACTACAGTGATTTTTTTAAGGGATTGACTCCAAGTGCACAATGAAATGTGGTGTGTGAGACTCAAAGAGGAAGATCTCCATCCATCCATCCATCCATCCATCCATCCATCCATCCATCCATCAGAAGAGTTCATGTAAAGTTCAGATGGCAGATTTCCAGTTTGAACTTTTGGAGGGAATATCACTTTTGAGGGACTGCCAGTGGCTACTTTTTCTGTTATGCGTATTTTCAATTTGTCCACCCATGCCTGAACAATCGTACTGTTTGTTGGAAACGTATCATCAGACTCAAAAGCACTTCAGAAATGCGTGCATATTTTTGACCAAATGCCTGGATATCGCTACTTTCACAAAATAGTAACACAGTGAGATTTTTGATAAATAATCATCACCAATGTGGATATAATGACTGAGTGGGTAAAGGCCAGTAGAAAAGTTTGGTAAGTTTAGAAAAATTGCATAATGTAACTGTTAGGCAGCCTTTAAAACCAGGAAAAGACAACAATGATGCCATATCACAGTATAGCAATGTCCAAAGTGTCAGACGGTATATAGTCTCACATCACAATAGCGATAGTCTCTGTATCGTATACTGCGCATTGCCCAGCCTGAGTCTGTACAATAAACACTATGAAGGTACATACAACAGGCAGTTAGCTTAGCTTAGCACGCAAGAGTGGCAACGAGGGAAACGGCTAGTTTGGCTCCCTCCAAAAACAACACAATCTACTTACCAGCACATTTACAGCTCACAAATTAACATATTGTTCCTTGTTTGTATAATCCATACTATAAGAATACAACATGTCACATTGTGGTTTTACAGTGTGTTATATGCCAGAATTTTCTTATAAGTTAACATAACGGGCTGCTAGCTGTGGCTCCATGTTTATCATGCAGACATGAGTGGTATCAAACTTCCCATCTGAGTCTCTTCTTGTTTTTTTGAAAAAATAATGAACTATTTATTTTTTATTACCTTTTATAAAAGGATTCTATCTCGCCTGGTTGTTGTGGTATTGTTTGCTTCTGTGGTGAATCCCACAATCAGCAGGAACTGTGAGGCTACACTGCTGTCTGTCACTTAAGGCCTAATTAAAATGATGCATAGACATGGTATTAACCTTTGTTCCACAGGAAGCGGGCTTATTTACGTCTTCTTTTTTTTTTTACTGCACCATTTGAACATAATTCTTGCTTCATGACCCATGTGCAGTCTGTTCTGGCCCTGGCACAGTTGTAGTCACATTTGGTTTTCACAGGACAAAACCTTGTTTTAGTGCCACATTTGGAGCCATGTTATCAGTCGTATCTGTATAAAATAACAGATGGTAGTACTTTTCCTTTTTTAGTTAGTTTCAATAAGATTGCGATAATGATGATTGGCTGGCATAGGCTCCTGTGTTTGATATCTAGCTGCCTGGCTGTGGTCGTTTTTATGTTCGAGCAATCATTGACACAGTGGGTTTCCAGCTAAAGTAGGTTCATTATGGTTGAATGGTTGAAGTGGTTGATCCATTAAGCCCCTGCACGGCACCTTGACTTTATACTCATAATTTAGTGTTGTTTAACAGCATCTGATACTATTTCTCTTAATTCTAACCTTCTTTATAGTCATACTATATATTCAATATAAAGTACCTCACTGTGTCCTGTCTACATATGATTCACGAGGAGCTGACTGTATCACCTTTTGCAGTTGCTCGAACTAATGAGAAATGGTGATATGGATTGACAATTTGACCTTTTGTTGCCGAGCAGCTGAATAACTTCTTCAGCAGTGGCATATCTTCATGAAATACCGAAGCACTACGGGTTGTTGTCAGCTCTTCCCCTTAGCTTTTGACAGAGCTGACCTTATGGATGTTGTTTCTTCATGTAATTTATGTTTGAAAAGAAAAGGAAAAAAACCCTGCTGTGACCCATATTCAGCCACACTTGGTGTTCCACTGACCATTCAAGATTGTGCGGCTTAACATGTTGCGTTCAGTCCTTTGCAGAATTGCAATTTGTTGATTGCACATCAGTTTCATGATGTTGACTCCTGTGTTTCAAGTCTCATTTCCTGTGAGGAGGGTTTGGCTGCAGCTCTTTGCATTGGTGGTTATGATGAGCAGACAACAAAGCTTTTCCCCCTGCAGTCAGACGTCCCCAGAGGTTATTGAAGCCTCTCTTCATGGAAGAGATCTGTAGATGACAATGGACAGGCGAGGAAATCAATAGTACGCCCCGAAATCAGTGGTGTTTTGACGTTTATGATCACAGATGAGACATGCTCATGCCCTCTGGCATGTGGGGACGGAGAGAGATCACAGTCACTGAAGCAAAGGTACTGTGAGGTTAGCCTGTGTTGCCTTGGGTTTAAGTTTAAATAATGAAAAGGATTCCATCCCGGCCCTGGAGTTTAGGAGTCAGACTGCTGAGAGAAATGCAACAAGCCACTGGTGCATAGTTCATTTATTGATTATCTATGTTTTTGGGTTTTTTTTTTACATTATTTTACATTCTTGAGGAGTAGTACAAGTTAAAACCACAGGAAACAAGTGGACATAGCTGTGCTGAATCTAGAGAAAGATAGAAATGCGGTTGTTTCAATTGGATTTCCAACATGAACGCAATAAGACGGGTCAGTTGGTCCTAACACTGGAACATGCTTGCAGGGAAATATGTCCAGTCATTTTTCAAAGCTCTGCCAGTAAAGTATTAAACAACCAAACACACTATAAATATTTCATAAGCGGTTCCCCACAGCATTCGCGAAAGTGTTTAATAATAAGTCTGGATTTTGATGAATGGAGTTCATATAGTTGTGTTTGTTTTGATATGTCTGTGGAGGCCGTGGAGGAAAGAATGGAGCATGAATAGAGAGCTATGATGTAAGGTCACCTTCATTTATAAACAATGAAGGGATTGACTCAGTGTGAATGATCTGGCTTCAATAAAAGTTAGTGTTCCGCTTCTTGGTCGGCTGAGAAAGTGGTTTAAAGAGTCTAGAAGAAAAAAGATACAAATGGCAGTGAACCAATCTGCGTAAACAAAAGTTTTTCATGAAACGCATAAAAACTTCTCTACAAAGTCAACACTTTGTAAATTGTCATTCAAACTAATTTTGCTCCAGATGGCGTTGTGCAGCTGTTCTGTTGTGGCTGTGTAGTAGCCATTTTATTCCAGAGAGGTGAAGTGATGTAAGATCAGGCATTCCTTTGATCAATCCCTAACCCTGGTCAGAGTGAATGTAACGGTCCAAGAGTCATAAATATTACAACCATCCGGAAAACTAGCTTTGGCTTGATGCTCCTGTATGTGCAGTATATTTTCTCCAACAATCTTTCTTTTCCCTTCCAGTGGATTGAGAATTTGATCCCTTTTTCTCTGTTTTCTATGTCTTCCAGAGAAAGAACGTCCACCTGCTGCTGAATGTATTTTTGCTGGCAGCCTGGGGAGCCATCCTGTTGGCCTGCCGCTTCTACTGGATGGGCAACAAACCCCCAAACTTCTCCAACTCTGACAACCCGGCGGCCGACTCACCCTCGCTCCTCACCAGGGTGCTCACCTTTTTCTACCTGCCTGCCATCAACTTTTGGCTCCTCCTCTGCCCGGACATGCTCAGCTTTGACTGGTCAATGGACGCCCTGCCGTTGATCAGGAGCCTTGCTGATTGGAGGAACTTTCATACGGCCGCCTTCTACCTTGGATTGCTCTTGCTGGCTTGGTTCAGCCTGGTGACGCACCACGCGGCTAAGGGCAAGGACACCAACGGCAAAGCGCATCATTACACCAATGGCAAAAATGGGAACACAAATGGACACAGTTACCAGTATAACAATCATGAACATGTGAACAATTCCCACACAGATGCTCATATTCATAGTCCACAAAATGGTACCAAAAAGCCCTATGAGAGCAGGACTCCACTGCCCACCACTGAAAATGTCGTGGTGTTCTCTCTTGGCCTGTTGGCTATCCCCTTCCTCCCCGCCACAAACCTGTTTTTCTATGTGGGCTTTGTGATAGCAGAGAGAGTACTATACATCCCCAGCATGGGCTTCTGCTTGCTTGTGGCAGTGGGGATGAGGTCCCTCTACGTCCGCCTGCGACGCCGATCCTCCAGGGCTGTGTTGGTGTACTGCAGCGCTGCCCTGGTTCTGCTATTTGGTGTCAAAACTGTCCTGAGGAACCGGGACTGGCAGAATGAGGAGATGCTCTACAAGTCAGGGATTTATGTCAATCCTGCTAAAGGTAACACCCAACACATGACACTGTTACATGCACCAAATCCTCTTTCATCCATCATATTTGGTTGTCTGAAGAGTGAGCGAGCTTTAAGGCAAGGTTTAGAACTACTGCCGCCATGAATAATTCAAAGTAAAGCTCCATCAACATGTCTTCTCTCATCACTCAGCCTTACCACTGAATATACAAGCACTCACAAGTTGAACTCTATGTCCCAGAAGCAAAATTAAACTGGTGTGGGTTGTAACCAGTCGAGGCTAAAAGCACATGATTTTGCCGTTGCTCTATCTCTTCATCGCACTTGTTTTTTTTTTATACCCAGCATGCAATCTGTTTAATGACACCAGATGCCCTGTCTCACTTGGAAGGGCACCGTGGCTCGTCTCTGACTGGCACCTTTAACAGCAGATAAAATATTCAGTAGCCTTCGCAGTCAAGGTCATCACACGCAGATTCCCATCCAGAGCAAAGTTCTGAGGAGGGAAAGCAAGGCAGGGTACTCGCAAGGCAACAGCGGGACGCGTTGTGTTAGCTAATTTCCCTTTCAGATTCAGCAGCAGAGCTGAGGCATGACAGCTGTTTGTTTTGGCAGGCCATCAGCCGAACAGAGCAGCGGCAATGTCCTCGACTCACATTCATTACGGCTAATATGAGATTTGAACAGGGCCCAGGCTCAAACACAGACACACTACGCGGATGCTCTGGGCTGTGAAAATTGAGAATGCGCAACTCTTTGCTGTAAAAGAAACGTCATGAGTTAACTTATGCAACTAGTAGACGCACAGTTGCTCAGTGGTTAAAGTGGGTCAACTAGTGATTGGAAGGTCGCTGGTTCGAGTCCCGGCTCCCCTGGGGCGGAACTGAGCTACATGTCGAAATATCCTTGAGCAAGATACTGAACCCCAAAATTGCTCCTGATGTGCAGTTGGCACCTTCCGTGGCAGCTTCTGCCATCAGTAAGGGACCTGCGATGAGCTGGCGACTCATCCAGGGTGTACCCTGGCCTTCGCCCATAGAGATAACTGGGATTGGCTCCAGTAACCCCCGTGACCCCTTGAAAAAGGGGGATAAAAGCGGTAACATCCCTGCGACCCTCACGGAAAAAGCGGAAAAAAAGAAAATGAGAGATGAGAACAACTGAAGTCTGTGGATACATGGCTTAAAGGCACACTGCATATTTTAGCACTTCACTTATCTACAAAAGCAGCATGAGCCAAAGCTTTGTATTTCTATTTAATACACCAAGTGGGAAAACAAAATCTTTAAACATACTGTCTTTAAACTTAAACTGGCAACAGACAACTTTTGTGCTTCGATGTATCATTATGAAGTAAATGTTGATTGCACAGTGTAACTGATATAGAATAACAGAACCATCTCCGTTTACATTGGTTCACTTTAAACCTCACTATCACTACAGTTTTGTCTACCACTGAGCACGCGGTCACTGAGAAAAAGAAAGTTAGCAGGTGATCCTTTTCTGTTGTAGACTAAGTGACAAGACCTACGTTTTGTCCTGTGTTGTTGTTATTTGTGACTGAGGAAAACAATAATTATGCAGTTGTCTTTTCAGCAGCGGCACCAACAATAATACCACTTTTAACACTAGGGGAGAAAAGTTGTCTGCTGCCACTTAAAGTAAAATGAGACGAAATGGACCCATACTCATTAACGTCATGCCAATTATGATGGTAAAGTTCACCTTGAATTTATTATTGCAATTATGCAGCAGTTAGCAAGAAAATAAAAGATTTCATCATAATGTATTCATGTGTTTTGGGGCATTTCTCTTTCAAAATAAAAAACAATCCCCGTCAGTAGACTTCTATGTATTGAAACTTATTTAAATGCTCCAGCTCGTAGACTAACACTTAGTAATGGCCTTGAGATGATTTCTAGTCCCTGCTGAGTCAGCCATCCAACTTGAGCTAGCATAAATTTCTTTCTAGAGATTTGATAATTTCCCTAATTAAATAAGGGCCACATACTTTCCCAGCTCAATCCTATTGGAACCCAGATATGTGCAGAAAAAAAGATTTTCCATGGACAGATTAGCTACTTAATCCACAAATTGTTTTTAATGTTTTTGTAAACTAGTACCGCCAAGGAAGTGGCAAAGTAATATTTTAAGGTTTTTTTTAGATGAGCAAGGAGAGCTGTCATGGCACCTTGATCACATCCTAAATGTGTAATTGACCAATACGATTGCTTTGTTAGAACTTCTTTTTGTATAATCGTGTTGTCCAAATGTATGCACCATAAATGGACTCTTCATCCCTGTCTGTGTGTGTGAAATTCAATTAACTTCTCCTGAAGAAATTCATTCTGGAATCATAATTATTATCATAAAATAACCTTAAAACACATCAGTGATGATATTAGGTTATGTAACTATCAACCTGGGCTACTGTTTCACATCCAGTTATTTTCTTTCTGTTCAATCCCGCCCCTCTACCTCTTTTTTTTTTACTCTCCACAGTCTCTGCACAAAATGTGCAAAAGCTTTGAGAAACCTTATTTCACCTGTCAATTACTTCACTCTGCCATTCAACACTACTGCCATTAGCTGTGCAATAGCTCTGTGGTGGTCCGCCTTTCATTCACTGCGGTGCGTATGGCACAAACCTCCCCCGGTGCGTCAGCTCTCTTTACTTTAATGTCCTCTTGGTATACCAGCTGCAGCAAAGCAGCATTTTCTTTTAGAGATTAAAAATCACTGAACCCATGTCAGCGAGTGGCTCAGAATAACAAAAGAGAATGATTACTTGACACAGAAATGGCCTCTCCTGCTGCTCCAATCAAAGAGCTTTCTATGAAAGTTGTATTAAAGAAGTTTTTTCCTTTTTCTCTGTTCGATTAATCTTTTTTTCTTTTGTGATCTGCCAGCATGGGGCAACCTTGGAAATGTCCTGAAGAGCCAGGGCAAGATGGAGGAGGCTGAACAGGCGTACAGAAATGCCCTCTATTACCGCAGCAACATGGCCGACATGCTGTATAACCTGTGAGTTTGTGTTTTATCATATCTCTTACGTCGTAGTGTACATTTTCTTTACCCTTAATGCTCGTTTGCCTTTCGTGACGTTTAGTATCCGTCTGTGTCAGAGTGTGTGCCTGTGAGGCTTTTGTGCTCGACTCTCTTCTAAGTGTGTCTCCACTCACGGCTGTTTCAATGACATACGACTGTGTGCGAACAAATGAACGAGTTCTCCGCTTACGTGCGTGCGTCCATTGATCAGAGCTCCCCTCTCAGAGGAAGTGCCTGTTGTCTTGTATTCCCCCGAGTGCTGTCTGTCTGACAGGATTATTAATGATGCTGTTTGAGCCTGAGGGGGAAACACAAAAACATCCACAGCCAACGCTCGCAGTGTGCTCAAATGTCTGCGGTTTTGCTAAGATCTAAATCTCCCTCCTCAGTTTAATCAGCTGCCTGTCTGATCCTGACACAGGCTTTTTAAGTTTTCGGCATCTCCTCTTTGGGGTTTTTCGAGCTCTAAACTGACTGCGCTGTCTTTGCTTTTGTCTGTTTCAGTGGTTTGCTGCTGCAGGAGAGCAACAAGTTCTCAGAGGCTCTCCACTACTATAAGCTGGCCATTGGGAGCCGGCCAACTCTGGCTTGTAAGTACAGCTCTTCTTTTTTTATTGACAATCTCCAGCTCTTGTGGTTGTGGCTGTGCTGTGTCCAGGCAACAGTGAACACAGGCTGTGGTTATGTGAAGGGAGAGTAATAGGTGGCAAAGGGCAGTGGGTATACGACTGAATTCAGCATTCGAGACAGCTGTCTAACTTGGCTTTCAGAGACGATTCACGTCAACAGATCAGGCAACTGCATGATGTCATTTATTATGAATTCAGGCCGTGACACTCGAGTTTCATTTCATCCTTCCTTCCTTCGCTACATCTACTTCTGTGTGTCAGTTTTTTAGACCTTGCTCTTCAATCTTCCTCTCCTGCTTTTTCTGGGAAAAAAAGAAATATTCCATACAGTGTCATTTTCAGAAGGTTCGCTCTCCTGATTAGTACAAATAGCTCGCAATCTTACCTGATCATGCAATAAATTAGCTCCCCATTGTTCCCGGCATCAGTCAATGACAGATAAACAGAGAATCTTAAACGTCCCCTCCTTTTTCTTCCCGGATTAATTATAGACCTAATCAAGATCCCGGTTAGACGTGAAAATTTCCATCCAGTGTGCAATTATTCATTCTGTTCCAGCCGATAACAAGGTTAATTAATTACCTTAAGCAGAAGACATGTTGAAAGGGGAGCGAGGATGTGACAGTTAAAGCCTTTTTTCAAGGTTACACCATCACTCACTGCCTAATTGGGAGCCAACTCGAGCAAAATGTAGCACAGTTTTATTTGATCTGCAGAGCTATCCCGTCTGTGATAACGTGCCATTGATTTCCGTCACATTTTGTGCACATAGAAAAAAATCACCCAAGAAGGCTGATGAAGTAGAAAAAAAACGTGCTTTTGTTCGTCTGTTTTGTGGGTTTTTTCTTATCTGTTTCGCTCTCAGTGCAAAAGTGAAGTTATTGATCCACAAGTGCAACACCATGCAGGACAGATAAGACCATGAGGTTTTAAGAATGTGGAATAAAAATAATGTGAGCTTTTGAGATAACACATTCCAAGGACAGAGAAGAGAAGATAACATGTATGTTGCCCCCACCCCCCACCCCCGTGACTTGATTATACGTCAGCAGCCTTTAGAGATTGATCTGTTGTATCAGGTTAATGTATTCAAACGGCCACAACTTGATAGGGAGTTGTTTAGAGAGGCAGGTCCGCAGAGACTAATTACTCTCACCTACATATTGATCATTTGATGCTGTCTTTGGCCACTCAAGAAAAAGTTTAGTGGGAGTCCAGAGCATACCCCCAGGAAGCATGCAACATACAGTAACGCAAAGATTGTTTCATGCGAAAATGATCATACCTTATCTCTTTAGCACCGTGGATGTCTGTTGCTTCAGGCCGGTGAGAGAGACATGTCAAGGAATCGACCACTAAGGGAAAACGGTCGGCACTTCGTCAGCCCCAGCTGCAGAAACACGAACGTGTCTGTTTAATTACTCTTGTCTTCACCGGAGTGCTCAAAGAATCCAAGCAGTGACAAGGTTCTGCTGGAAGAGCCAACTTCCCTTAATAAACACATACATGAACATTAAATCTCAGTCAAATCAACAAAACAATAAATTCAATATCACGTACAATTGGGAGGAGGAGGGGATGGGGGAGCAAGCAAGTGCTGTTGGCATGAACGTATCTGCCGTAGAATGTTGAGCCAGGTTGTAGTGACCTGAACTCAAGTACTCCTCCCTGAACTTACATGTTTTGTTTTCCCACCAGCGGCCTACTTGAACACGGGCATCATCCTGATGAACCAGGGTCGTCTAGATGAGTCCAAGCGCACATTCCTGACCTGCGCTGATATCCCAGACGAGAACCTGAAGGACCCCCACGCCCACAAGAGCTCTGTCACCAGCTGCTTGTACAACCTGGGCAAGCTGCTCCACGAGCAGGGACACCAGGAGGTAAAGACCTCATTAGTTTTAGGTTCACATAATTCCACCATATATAATTTCATTAAAAGCATCAGTTTACCATAATGAAATGCGTATAACAGACTTACAGTAGCTAAGTACTTAGTTGCACCAACTTCGAGATGTGAACAGTGGCTTTGCCTTGTTGAATTGAGTACCTCATGCATTATTTTTGATTAGTAGTAGTTGTAAGTGTAATAAGAAAGCCAGTTTGTTGTTGTCAGAAAATGCACCACATGAAAATGACCACATGATCATTATAATGTATACTTTACTCAAAGTATGAAGTAGAAAATACCTGGACTGAATGTAAAACAGGTAACATGCACAAATCTGCACTGCACACTTTACGTGGCCACTTTATTAGGCACAGTTGTAAAATTAAATGCAGCGCAGTGTATGTGGTGTTTTTATTATTCTGTAAATACTGTCGGAAGGTAAACAAATAGAAACACCTCTTGATGTAATGTTGTCGAGTGCAAAGCCACCTTTGGTAACACTTTATAGTAAATGTACCGTTAATAAATGATGGTTATTGTAAAGTGTAGCTTGACCTTTAACTTTGAACTCAGTAGTGAACATATTGTTGAATTTATACGTTGCGGACAAGGTCAGCAGATTAAGTGTCCACTGAGTGTATATTGCGACCTATCTGTGAAATACTGTGTCAATCAAACAGCTCCACTGCGAACAAGAGAGTTCACAGAGTGCTCCTTCTCATACAGGACACGCTGGAAAATGTAAAACCATGGTGAATTGAGATAAAATGCGCGCAGTCGCCCGAGGAGCCTTTGGGGGACACTGAGAAAATGCTCCGCTTTGTATGGACATGTTCCAGAATTGCCTGTGTCACTGGGGACTGAGTGTTTTGTGCAGATAATCTTCAGGCTGTCTCTAACAAATTTGCTCTCTTTCATGCCCCCAAAGACCTACAGTGCCGGCTAAAATAACGGTTTTCCAACGCTGCACATTCATATTGTACACAAGCACTGATGCTGCTGATTCAATCAGGACTGAAGCGGTGGTACTGCAGATTCAATAAAGGCTTTTATAAATTGTTGGCGTGCAGGAGAAAGCGAGCGGTCCCACTTCCTCCGACCTCTAACCACAACATTTCCTTTCGGCTATAAAGTAGCTCCAGCTCCCTCCACCATTTAAACTCCGAGGTGAATCGCTCTACCTCCACTCTATACATACCAGAGTCAATATGTGACACCGCTCTAGTCGTCTTAACAGCCGTGACACTGAGGATAGACCCTTTCTCTTTAGACTCTGTATGAACCAGCCTCCCAGCGACCCCCAATTCCACGCTGTGTATTCACTGTGTCAGGGCCCCTGGCTGCAGGGGAGGAATGACTAGTTACTCCAACGCCAGTTTCTCTCCACTTTCTAATGCAAACATCCCCCACCTTCTCTTTTTTTATTTGTTTCATTCACAGGAGGCCCTCACAGTGTTTAAAGAAGCAATACAGAAAATGCCAAGACAATTTGCACCACAGAGCCTCTACAACATGATGGGTAAGAGCAGCTTTTGTTTCAAGACCTAAAGCATAAAATCTGTCGCTTTGTGGAACCGGACAGTGGAACGAACGCTTAAAGGTTATTTTTGGGCTAATTTTTCATCATCATTTGGCGGCTATTTCTTTTGTTTTTCTGGGTCCCACAAAACATAAAACATTTGCATTTCCTCTGGGCATGCACTTTAAACACACAGTATGAATTTTCTGTCCGTCTCTGCCTAAAAACAATGCCAACAAAAGACCGGCCACAGAGTTTGATGGTGTTATAAAGTAGCGTGGCATCACGGGAGATGTTGTCTTCATTACTAAACCACCACCACTGCTGATCAAAATCTATCTGACAGTGACTCGAGCAAAATCAGGTTCACAGCTGAGGTAATGTATTAAAGTTTGATATTATTTGTAGTCACATACACCGACTTCATTTGGTAACATTTGGTATAATCAAAAAATGTAAAATGTAGAATTAAGTTTAGTTAGTTAGTTAGAGCTTGTTTCTAAGGGCTAATGTGGCGTGACAGTAAAGGAATTTTAACAGTTTAAAATAGTTTTCAGTTTTCTTGAAATTTTGATGTTGACATTTGGGATTATGTAAGTAAACAACAAGGTTTGTTCTTTTTGGAAAGTTAAATACTATATGTAAATATTACATCATATATCTTTAACTGAACCACACTTTCAGTAGGCACTGCTGGCAGCTGTGAAAGTGGGATACCTCCCAGACTGGAGCAAAGCTAACGCAGAGTTATTATGGAATTTGCCCCAAAAATGCAGGTTAAAATCACCGGCTTGAGCTGAGGTTGCCACAAAAGCAACAATTGTTTGTAATTGTAGATTTGCTTTAATGAGTCAATATTTTCATGTGTGAAAAAAAGTGGAGGTAAAGCATTTGTATCAGTGTTTCCCACACATAAACTTTACTCCAGTCCTCTCAAGTATATTTGGCGAATGGTTTTAGCATTTTCTAATCGTATTTTTTCTATATCCTTACAAGAGAACAACGCCATCAGCAATAAGTTAACTCGCTCCCTCTTTGTCTGCCCTCTACTGTCAATCACATATACACCCCTCCAGTAAAGTGTCTATTTTAAACCAGGGCTGAGATATATATATATATACTACGGAAAGACGACAGAAAAACGTGTTACAGTAAAAAATATTGTCAGAAAATTGTGTAAAATCAGCTTTAGATACACATCAAGCAAAAAGTAATATATCCATTAATATCCATGAAAAATGTAATCTGAATTAATGCTGTTTACAACCTTTTAACCAGCCGGGTGTAAGGTTTACAATACCAATGTTAATTGGAGTTAACATGTTGTTTTTCACTACAAGAACAACTCAGCCTATTAGACTACAGCTGTAGAACAGCTGCTTCCAGACTCATTATAGCTGCTTTCTCTTTGCCTTTTTTTTCTGTCTTCCTTCTTATTTTAACCCTCTCACACACATGTAGCCACTTACACTTACACACACACACACACACACACACACACACACACACACTGGAAACGTGTCTGTAATCCAGACTAGGCAGTGCCACAGGTTTACTTATGTGTTGGCAAAATGCAATTTGACAGGCCGGCTGAGATTATGTCAAAATGTTGATGAAAGCTCCAGTCACAGTTAAGGAGCAGCTCTGCGTCTGTAATGGTGGCACCGAGCCAGAGTTCTGTGATTTCTGCCGCTTAGCGTGGTTTCCTCGCTGGACTGATTTGCACATTTGGCACACCTGCTCATATGTATTTCCAGTTCCATGCTGTTTGTCAGACGCCAAAGAGCAGCGGCTTTCATCAGAGGCAGACCCGGGTGGTAATCTGCACCCCACTGGTCCCGCTCCAACACTCTCCAGTGGGTCGAGGAATGTTCCACACCGAGGAGCTGGTTTTCGGTGTCACTTCTTATTGCGAGCTGATGTTTTGCGCTAATCTCATGCGGAGGTCTGCTGCCAGGAAGGCGAGACGAGTATTTTGGCTGCTTTTTAAACCCGTCAACAAATGAAGAGGTCACGTCAAAGCAACATACGTTTTGTTAAATAGTTCAGCGCCTTGCGTTGGTGGTAAATCTCTGAAAGCCAGATGATTTATTAAACTTAAGTTGAAGCTGGCCATGGTAGTAAAGGACTATTTAAAAACTGTCTCTATATGCCAACACTAGGGAGGCTGATTCAAATTTGCAATATTATGTAATCCATTATTTTACTCTATTTGATGTGAGCTGTTGACAAGGATCATTTTCATTATGTAGCTACGCTATCATGGATTTCCAGCACTTAAATCTGAAACATAAGGGCTGTGCTGATGTTATCATCTTGAATATATATTCTCATGTATTACTTTGCCCCTCAAGGGAAAAGTCTTTAGTCTGGTTCTTACATTTTAAAGTTAAGTTTATCTTAAAGTTAGTCTTAAATTTGATGCCTTTTACATGCCTATGTGCTGAGAAGTATGTTCATTACACAGCGTTATCGAGAAAGTATGTTTTCAAATCATTAAACGGGTCCCCAAGTTGCGATTATACCCGCGACACCTGCTGCTTATCACAGTTTCCGATCAAGGAAGTCCTAACCCCCGGAGATCCGAAGTTGAAGTCCACCGTAGCCTAAACAACCTGTCATCTGAAATAAAAACCATGTGACCGAGGTTGTAGTGACTTTTTAACAACGTGGATAGAATCATTCTCTTCTCCTCATAATGTCATGATGCTGATTTTTAACCGTGTTCAATTGCCAGCTGATGCTGTCAGATTCCTGCAATAACACAAGTGTTATCGGATGGCTACGAAAGAGGAGTTATTGTTTTTTCAGGTGTGAGCAGGCGGAGGGTCAGGGCTGGTGGTGGAGGAGGTGTCAGGTGATGTCTGACAGATCAGGGAAAGTGAGGGAGCGTGGTGTAGGCCCAGTAATGTTCTCCTATCGTTCAGAACTGAAGGATATTTTCTTTAAAAAAAATAAAAACACGTCAGATGTCATATATCGCCATTACCCATTAGGTATCACATGTTTGCTGCTGTGAAAGACATCAAAAGTAGGTGTTATTGTTTCTGAAGTACTAATGTAGAGCTCTTAATGTTTCCATTCTCTCAGTTCAGTGTCAGATATATAAGTAATAATACCAAGGCCGGATTCCGTGCCCCACTGGACTGGAGTCCTGTCTCACTGTCATGGAAACCCTCAGCTGAACAATGGGAAGATGTGTGATGTCTTAACCTCTGACAGCTTGACCCCCTGACTCGACCCTCTTTCTGCTCTCACAGGAGAGGCCTACATAAGACTGAACAAGCTAACTGAAGCTGAACACTGGTACAGAGAGTCCCTGAGAGCCAAGCCGGACCACATTCCTGCTCACCTCACGTACGGCAAACTCCTGGCTATGACGGTAAGATTGAGTTGTTTTTGTGTCACCCTTCCTTTTAAAGTGAGAATGTGTTTGGAAAGAAACCAGAGGTTTTTTTTGTTCTTTTAAAAATGTAAAGTTAAATTCCTGAGGAACACAATTCTTTGTTTTTTTTATTTCACGACACTCTTTGGTTCTGCTGTTGCAGCCTTTCTTGGTCTGGTATGTCCATTAGCTTTAAGTGGCAAGTGTGAGCAAACGTAATAACAATCTTTGCATGTGTCTTGCGACCATAGTAAGTTCACTGAATGAATGGACTATTTCAACAAAACTCCTGCAGTTATAAACTAATGCAATTAACCACTGAGCTGTAGCTTTATTTATGAGTTTCATAAACTGAATTTATACAGTACATCTGCATTGAAAGCATAATATATAAGAATTTTAGTTGAAAACGTTAGAAAAATTCAAATTGTGACTGTGAAGAAATAACATTTGTGAGACAATTACTGAAGTCAGCATGCTAACCAGCTAGCCGGTTCCCGGTTCTCTGAGCTCCCAGTCTTCACCGCTAGCTGAACAGCTAACTGTGCTAACTGGCTAACGGCAGCTAGGCTGTTAGCCTAGCAGCAGTTAGCAGTTACTCTCCTGATATGCTGCCCTCTATTTGTTTTGAGTGTGATATTTAGAGGTGGACAATTCTTTCATATTGCACCTTTAAGGGGCCCCGCCATATCTGTGCAGGCTCTGAGGTAACGCTGCAGGCTACAGCATAGGTGACTGAGATAACACATGGGGACTACACAAACTGTGATTGGCTGCTTATTTCTTCCCCTACATGTTTAGGACCATCCCTGTCTCCTAGAAATTACATTTCACAACTGAATTGTAATAGCAAGTGTGTTTCGAGAGAAAGTTAATGTTTACTAAATCATGTTTTTTTTTTTTTTAATAAACATGAGTAAATTCTGTTAATTCACGTACCTGGAAAGTCACAAAAATGTTGACGCTGAACGTAGCAGTGAAGTGTTCACGCACAACGGCCCTCGGGCCTTCTTCAAGACTTTCTCTTCTAGTTGCAGTGGTCAGTTAAATGACAGGTCTCACGACATTGTTACCTTTCTATGATATAAGGTTAGGGAGAGCTCAAGGTCTGTTATGATGAAGAAAAAAAATCAGTGACTTAAGACATATGGTTAGTTATAAACATTAAACTGAAATTATGATCTTTTCCTAACCCTACCCAAAGTGCTTTTGGTGCCTTAACCTAACCACAGACAGGAGTCTGGATTCAAACCCTGGATTCTGGTGTGACAGTCCTGCACTTTGTAATTGTTTCACCACAACGTAATTATGAAAACTGTTTAGTAATATAAAAGTATAATCCCCTGGAGACGAGGTTTTTTACTTGCTGGTGGAGTTTGCTGAGCCTGAAGGCGACATTAAGGAGTTTAAAGATAGACTCTCAGTCGCTGTCTCCTTTTCACAAACAAACATCTGAGTGATTATTACACTGCAGACCTTCAGTCGCTCTGTGTGAAGCAGGCTGGTTTTGTGTGTGTCCCTCACAGAGTAAATGAAACGATGTGAACACAGTTTCTGCAGGGGATATAACTAAAGCCTGATGTAGCCCGATCATGGTTTAAGCTCTCCACGCATCTAGTGTTGCAGTGGTGATAATCAACACGTGAAATCCAATGCTCAATTTTTATTTTAAAACCTACTCCCATTAACAGATGAATCCAGCTTTTCTCATACATGGATGTGTAGGTCGACTGAACGTATCTTTCAGGTCTGAGGTCTGCCCGGCTGCCTACTTCATGCCTGATCTCACGTCGTCCACCTTATTCCTTCCCCGAACCATTCTTATTCTCCACGAGCACTCTCCGTGTTCTTTTCACTTTCTTTTCATTGCAATGCCTTTCATCTCTGCCGGCTTTTCGTCTGTTCTCTCCAGCTCTTCACCGGTGGTCGTGATGTCCCGCAGTCAATCAATAAGTGTGTAGGTGAGAGAGGGGGAAAGGATTGGAAGAGAGCGAGTGAGCGTCGAGAGCAGGTGGTCACATTTCTCAAGATGCGCCCGTCTCTCATGGCAATAGGGGGCTTCTTGATTAAAAATCTTGCCCTGGCTTGTCCTGCGTTCAAGGCTTTAAATCAACTGCAAAACCACGTCAGATATTTGGCATGGTTTGCGACGTCGCTCTGCAAAATACAGAATTGAAATCGTAAAGAAAAGCAATCTATCACTACGCCCAGCGTTTGCCAGGACAGCAGAGATAAAAATCCTCTTAGGGTCACACAGCTGACTTGTATTTAAAAACAAAACAAAGAAACTGACGACCGAGGGGAAGGTATCAGGGGCAGGAGAAGTTTCCAGTGTCCCCGAGTTTACGAGAAGGTGGTCATGCGGTCGGGTCACACGGTCATCCGTTACAGATCGCAGCTAGATAAGCGCATTCTGGAGTAGAGCCGAACGAGAGGAGCAGTCAGAGCTGAAAGGGACTGTCGGAAGAGAAATAAACAAATTAGAGGAAGAGTTGCACAGAAGGTCAGGAGAAGGGAGGGAGCGTTCTGCCGACACCCCTCTCTCCCTCACAGCCTGGGCCTTAATGAAAGGAAGAAAATGTGTTTAAAGGCCCGGAGCAGTGGGACCTGGATTTCCACAGAAAGTCTTCCCAGCCCTGTCCCTTTTCATTTCCTCCATGGAAACAGAGTCTTTTTCAAGTTCTTTTCATTCATAGCCTTTCCAAATTCTTCGATTGTGTGTTCATAATTGATAAGTGTGAAAGAATTATACTGGCACCCATTAACCAGTAACCAAAACTTGCTGGAAAAAACACATTTTTTTTTTTCTCCAGTTTATCCAACCAGATTTGTATCCGCAGATCATCAACACATCGGCCCTGACAGTTTGGGAAATAAGCATATTCACTTTTTTGCAGAAAGTTAGAATATTACTTTCAATTCTGTATGCCAAATATGAAGCTATCCCTGGCTACGGTTGGCCTGGTGCTGATGGTAGCCTCATATTTACCGTGCAGACATGAGAGTGGTATGGATGATCTCATTTAACTCAATGCAATGAGGTGACATATCAAACTTTTCCGTTAAACTGAAACCACGTTTGTTCCTCCTAATGGGTATCAAGTGTTTTTGGCTCGATAATGCCATTAGTATATCCTCAGTGAAGCAGTCTCACGCTTGTAAATCATTGTGAGTCTAAATTAAATTGAACCTCAGCACCAAACTGTATTGATTTTCCCATCCGTGGTCAGACTGATGGTCAGCTTAAAGAATTGTCCAGCTGACAACACTGATAAAAGTTGCTTGTTAAGCTGACATGAATTCCTTTTCTGTACAAAAGCCACCGGCCATCAAAAATGATCCAAGAGCAACCTCGGTCGGCAGGGACTGTCTCGGGGAACAACACTGTTCTTTAGAGGAGAGTGTTACGACTTGGTGAAGTGGATTCAGGGATGAATTCAGTGGGCCATGAAGAGAAACTCATTTTATTTACGACACTGTTATTGATTTTGGAGGGAAGCGGAGCTCAAACCTGCGGGGATGAATATCTGTAGATCTCTGACTATGATAGATGGTGGAGGGGTTCTGAGCCTCCGTAATCCCGTGAGGGCAAATAATGTCATCAGAGAAGTTGTTTGGACAGGTTTAGAGGGGTTAGAACAAAACAAGACAAGAGAAGAATACTTTTTTAAAACTAAAGTGTTGGAAAGTTTGTACCCATGAATTAGAGTCTCATGTGTGCTCTTCCGATTGTGGCGATGGCCTCTGTGCCTGATGACAACAGCGTTTAAGCGTGATCAAAACCAGCGCCTGAAGTTTACTGCCCACCACCCCCTCGTCTCTTTCATCCCCTACCTCCCCACACTCCCTGTGGCACCGCTGTGAGCGATGAAGACGCTTCAGATACTGTCAGGGGGTTTCGAGGTTCAGATCCCTGCGGCAGAAAGACTGCGAGATAAGGCTTGACGGCAGGGTCAGGGAAAGGTGACGAGCAGGACGGTGGAGCTGAGCTGGTGGCCGATGCACACGGAGCTAAGAGCTGCTGTGATTTGAGGCTGAAGGGAGGACAAAAAAATAAAGGGGGGAGGGCAGAGTTAATCACACATATCGGTATCGGCATCCCGCTGCTCTGACCCTTCCACACCTCCGTCGACACCCCAGGAAACAGGATGAATTTAGAGTTCTCTGTACACAGAGCAGGTCAGGGATGGACGTGACGTCCTTGACACTTGCAATATAGGATTCAATCATATGCTTGTCACTTCCTTGGCTAATGCAATTCAGGCTTTATACATAATCACTCCGGCGTCCGTGGAGCCAGAGCTACATCTGCAGTTCATCTGACGATATCAGGAGATTTTAATGTGTGAGGCACGCACCGCAAGCCTCAGCATGTGTGTGTCAAGACAGAGGATATTGTATCCACACAATGGGCTGACTAGAATGAGAAGTGGATATATTTGATGGAAAGTTCAGTTTGAAGTGTGTCTAGCATTTTGTTATTGACTTCCTGTACCCCCTTCCCAAAGCTGGAGGCCTCAAGGTGCTTCCAGTTCAGCATCGGAGGAGCGTTCATGTCAGGAAATATGGAAAGTGACAGCGAGCAAGCTGGCTGTGGGTTCCACTGATCCACGCCTGAGTGTCTTCCATTAGCACTCATGTCACACAGAGTAGATATTATTTTTAGGTTACACTTTGAGAGGAAAAATTTAAAACAGGTAAACGTGCCAGGATAATGGCAAATGGGTGCGTTTATAAAAAAAGTACTTTTATCTGAAGTGTCAGGTCAAAATATTAGTTTCACGATACTTCTGTTTATAACCAAATACCTGTAAAAGGCCTGGGCGATATGGACTTAAAATAATATTGGAACATTTTTCAGCTATATTGCACTCCACAATGTATTTCTTTATGTTTTCCAGTATGTTATAGAACTGGGTGATAAGCTCTTATTTATTTATAACAGTATTTTTGACCGAAAACCTTCATATCAATGCGACAGAATATTAGAATATTAGAAACCTAATGTAATGTCTAAGAGGATAAAGGCAAGTATTTGTAGAAGTTGAACTGTCTGTTAAATCCAGAAAAGTGACATTGATTTCCCGTAATGCCAGAAAAAGCCCACACGTTTATGTCTATGCTCACATCTAGCTTATTCACATATCATCATAAAAAATTTAATATTGGTATGACCAGCCCTAACCTGACAGAACTCCGGCCTTTGCGGTACTTTATGTTTAGTGCTAATTAGCACATTTTAGCTTGCCAAATAAGAGACCGAACTGGCGATCCTACTGCTTCATCTCATCTTTTCGTCACTGACTGTTTGCTGTAGTTGGCCAGGCGTGCACAACACATTTGGCCATACTCTTTTTTTCGTCTTTGCACTTGGCAAATGCATATCTTGTTGCAACACACAACACATTTGGACGGAGAAGATTGGCACAGTCGCAGAGAGAAGGAGAGGAAATTCAATTGCATATGACAGTAACCAAACCTGATCTGTGTAGAGCAAAGGTTAGGCAGCGGAGCTTCTAGGACAAAGAAAATATTCAATAAATAAGCGTTGGAGTTGTTAAAATTGTTGTTGAAAAGAGAAAACTGAAACAAGGAACTTGAGCACCAGTGCTGGTTGTGTTTCATGGTTATTCATAGAGACGTACAGGTGAGCCAAATGAGTTATAATCCAGAAATGTGTAGGTGAAAGAGAAGACAGTTGCCAGTTTAAGGGGTTCAGTGGTGAAGTAATATAACAAGTGTAACAAATTGCCTCCGGAGGGATTAATAAGAACTGTAATAACATTTCCTTTACGACGAATAATGAGAAACTCACTCCGGGCATGGTATCCACTCGTATACTTAGACGTGTCATTATCCAAATCTTCCATCCGCTCACAACTGCAGCTCATTTAACTGAGTGAAAACTTAATTCTGAGGTCTAACAAACAGACACAGGCCTCTGTTAATACAAAACCAGCTGGCCCTCAAACATACACATTCCTACATCTGTCCATACGAGTATAAAAATATACAGAGATTATGCTTCTCAGACGAGAACTGTGATCACTACTTGGACACTATCGACTATATTAAACATGTGCTTATCGCCGGCTTGATTTTTCCACAGGATCAAGGGGAACCCTACTTAGTTATTTACATTAGAAAATTATGTATTTATTGAATCCACAGCTCTCTGGAAATGTATATGCTTGACTAAGTATACAGTCATTAATGCTTCCCTTTGACTGGATCGGAGCCCAATCTTCTGTTTGACTAAACTGAAGTATTTGCTGTGTTTTGCACTGATTTAAGTACATTATACTCTTGGTACAAGTCCAGTTGAACAATATATGCGATTATTCATGCTAAGGCATTATATTTTAATGAAATGCACACTAATGGTTGCATTGCTAATGCTTAAACATCAGCCTTTATAGATGAGTGCACATTGTTAATTGTTGATCAGATGACATCTGGTGCCCAACTGAGAGCAGGGATGTGTCAAAGTCCCAGCTGGCACTTCTATTGGCCAGCTGCTCTGTTCTGTTTGAGCCGTGATTGGTTACGTGTCACAGTGTAAAGGACCTGAGGGAGCTCTTGAGGTCCACGGGGCTTTGGTGATGCTTTTCCCTCATCATGGCATGCTCACCCTCCCATTATGGATTCTTTCATCTCGCTAAAGGCTGGAACAACGTCGCCCGCACAGATCAGAGCATCGGTGTGTGTGTGTGTGTAAGTATGTGTGTGTGTGTGTGTGTGTGTGTGTGTGAACGGTCATCTGGAGTGTGTGAGGTGGATGGTGAGCGAGACGGAGGCCATCGCTGAGCTGAGCTGCACCAGAGAACATCCCAGTCTGATCCATTATGCTGCCCGTT